>UWZB01000820.1:0-14289 GCA_900536885.1 Peniophora sp. CBMAI 1063 | reverse complement strand
CGAGTCCGCCGCCGGGGCCGGGGAGGGCGTGGCGGTTCCTGCCGTTCTCCTCGCATGCGCCCGTGAGCGCCGGCGGGCAGGTTCACGGACAGGGGCAGAGCGTGAGGAGAAGGAGAGGGGAGGTCGTGTGTTTGGCGTATCGGACGCTGGATGATCGGGGGATGAGGAGGCTGGAGGGGCGGAGCGATCATAGGCCTGTTATTGGGAGCTATGCTGTCTACTTGTGATCTTCACCGCTCTCTTTCTCCCTTCCTCCCTTCTCCGCGCCCTCTATGCCCTCTGAGGATATCAGGATACGCTACGCGCTCGACTGACAAGCATACCAACAATCATAATGGAATATGTACACCACGCGCATCGGCATTTCGACTCTTCATGTCCATAGCTTTCTTTTGCATTGCCTCTTGCCTTAGACGCACTGCCTCGAGTCTCTCGTTTCCATACACTACACGCTCACTCTCGCTCTCAGACATTCGACTTTCTGAATCTTGCTTTTTTCGTTCTCGCTTAGATATCCCAGCAGTACAATGTACACACATACATACCACGACTGTTTTTCTCAGTGCACGGTCGCTTTCATGTCAACCGACGTTTTCAAGCTCGGGATCTGGCTCTACACATCAGGGCATGGATGGGTTTCGAGTCTTCTTCTGTCTTTGGACAGTTGCTGCCCGCTGGTTGAAGGAGATAAGCGTTTATGAGCGGAAGTTGCCGGCCCGTAATCGCCGACGCCTAGCAGCGACGACAGGCCGCTTGAGCGCTTGAGCTCGAACCACCATCTCCATCGAGATCGTTGTCGCAATCCTACTGTTTGATGAGATGCCACGGCTTCGCAGGAATACATATCCAGCCTGAACATGCGGTCTGGATAGTTATCGCCTACAACCTCTGGTAAGCGAAAACCGGGATATCCGTGCAACTACAGCGGCTTCGTGCCGTTTTGTCAGTTCTGTCCGACATCACAACTTAACTCCGTACCTCCCTCCGGCGTTTGGACTTCTTACTCAGCTCTACACGTCTGGGACGTCGGAGAAGACGACTTGGGAGGTAGACGCAGTCGGCATCGTGCTATCGACGTTCGGTCGTATGGACCACTAGGTACGACGAGAGATGTGTATCCGGCGTCCGCACGCATGAGACGGGATGCCCGTCGGTCTTCGCCATATGTATATGAAGAGCGACTCAATACACACCGGTAACTCGCCAGCCTCATATCCTAGCCAAGATGTCCTCCGAACCGACCCTCTTCACGCCAATCAACCTCGGCGACCTCTCCCTCGCCCACCGCGTCGTCTTCGCCCCTCTCACCCGCTTCCGCGCCGACCCCGAGACTCGCACCGCAACGGACCTGTTCGTCGAGTACTACTCCCAGCGCGCGCACACGCCCGGGACGTACATGATCTCCGAGTCTCTACTCGTCACGCCCCAGCTGGCTGGGTACCCCGTGATGCCGGGCTTCTGGACGGACGCACAGATTCAGAGTTGGAAGAAGGTACAGTAACTTCCACATCGCCTTTACACCTTTACACGCACTTGAGGTACGAGCTGATGGTGTGGGATAGGTAGTCGACGCCGTCCACGCCAAAGGCTGCAAAATCGCCATCCAGATCGCCGGCCTCGCGGGCGTAGCGTCCGCCGACTTCCTCAAAGCCCAAGGGCTAGAACACATCGGCGTGTCCAGCTCGTCCCCTTTGACGCCCGACGCGCCTCCGCGTGCGATGACCGTAGCTGAGATTAAGGAGTTCGTGCAGCACTATGCGCGCGCGGCTAAAGATGGTATCGAGAAAGCTGGTTTCGACGCGGTATGTCCCTCTCAGCATGTATACTGTTCTGCGTGTTTTGGCTGATGAGGCTGTCAAGGTCGAGATCCATGCGTGCAACGGCGATCCGTGCGAGGAGTTCCTCTCTACGAACTGGAACAAGCGTACGGACGAGTACGGCGGCTCGCCCGAGAACCGCGCGCGTTTCCTACTCGAGGTCGTCGACGCAGTCGCTCAAGCCGTCGGCATCGGCAAAGTGGGCGTACGCATCGGACCGTGGTCTCCATTCATGAGTATGTCTTATGCACTGCAGTCGGTTCCGGCATCATAGTCCACCGATGCTGATTCCCCGTCAGACATGCGCATGCCAGAACCCGACATCCTCTCCACCTACACCCACGTCGTCACCGCCCTCCACTCACGGAACATCGCCTACCTGCACGTCATCCAGCCGCGCATCTCCGGCGGCGACGAAGTCGAGATCGGCGCGCACGACAGCGACGACTTTGTCCGCGCGCTCTGGACCGGGTTGCCGTATATCACTGCGGGCGGATTCACGAGGTCGACGGCGGTCGCGCGGGCTGAGACGTATGAGAATGAGCTTATTTGTTTTGGGAGGTTGTTTATATCGAATGTGAGTGTTCTCTTTGTTGAAGGTTGGATGATGGTGATGCTGAGGAGCTTGGATAGCCGGATTTGGTTGAGAAGCTTAAGGAGGGGGCTCAGCTCACTCCGTACGATCGGGACACGTTCTATGCGGGAGGAGAGAAGGGTTACACGGATTATCCCTTTGGTCAGGCATGACTGTATGCCGTATCGGTATCCCGGACATGTATACTCGTACAAGTAGATCTGTAGGCTGCAACCGCACCTATCATCGTCTCTTATCAACGACTCGTGGTCAGAAGCTGGCGCCGGCGAGTAGATTGAGCATCAAAGATGGATATAGGCATGTCTGAGCGTGTCTGCGCGTCGAGGGTCGTAACGTAACGTATAACGATGTATGATGGGCGTATAGTATGAAGCGTATGAACCGTGAATGCGTGTATGCGTGTTGATACATGTATGCAAGAACCGGGATGCCTGATGAGAGCACAGACTACATGTACATATATGAACACAAAAGAAACCCCGAAAATATGAGATCGTGTGCCGGAATAGAAGAACAAGCTGACGATACCAGATGCCCAAACGCCAGAAGTGCGAACAAAATAAGGATATAATAATGTGGATGGGGGTAATAGGGGTTGGGGAACGGCACGCTGATCATCTTTCATGACGCGCTAAAGACGAGCGGCGGTGCGGGCCCTGCTCTGAAGCGTGCGGAAGAAGCCGACAGACCCGATGCGCCTGATGAACTCGACTTCCTCGAGAGAGGCGGCCGCTGGGGGCTCTTGCTCTTGATCGGAGTCTCTGGTGCAGCATCCTTCTCCACCATACGCTTCGCCTCCCTCCTCTCCCTCCTACTCTTCTCCCTCTCCCTGTCCTTCGTCTTGCTCGCCTCTAGCGACTCGCCACTATCAGGAGATAGCAGATCTTCTCGGCCGACAAAGTGCAGCGCCGCAAGCTTCTCGCTCATATCCGAGACAACGCTCTCGAGCTCGTCAAGCTCACGCCCAAAGTTATCGTCTTCTTCGCGTTGACGTACGAGCTCCGGTTGCGGACCAGTCGAACCCGATCCAGCAGTCGATGGCGATGAATCAGCGCAATTCTAGAAGACGAACGGAAGCTGTCAGACGAGATGAATGCAGAATGTCTCAAGTGATATGCGTACCCTTCGGGCTTCTTTCTTTGACTGTCCGAAGTCCTCGCTCCTCACATTCCACACCGTGAAATCCGCGAAACTCAACGAAGCATCAACGCTCTTCCCACGAGCGGGAGATGGCGCCCACGGCTTCTGCGTCGGTCTCGAACGTATACTCTTGATCTTCGTCGAGGCGCCGACACTGATATCAGCGCTGCCGCTGAGCTCTGAGACAGCGCTGATAGGCGACGTTGCAGCTGATGCGGCGGATACACCGCCATCAGAGGTCGTCGTCGTCGTCGTCGTCGTCGTCCGTGAAGACTCGCGTGAGATCGACAGCGGCGCAGGGACTGCGGCGGGAGGTGGTGAGAGGCTCCTGTGCGAGCTTCCTTCTTGGATCGTGCTGAGTCGTCCAGCCCCAGCAGCCCCTCGCCATGCCGCCGCCGTACTTGGACCCGGGCCTGCCCCATTCGAATGTGCAATGTAACCCGATCCGTACGTATGAGTATAGGCAGGTTCAGAGCTCTTCGATGGCGAGCGATGTGTTTCCGGGGTAGTGTTCGCAAAGACTACTCGTGGATCGTCGGCGGCAGGAGGAGCAGGGGCGGGGAAGGGTATGAACCCCTCGGCCAATCGCGGCGGCCCGCGGACTGGTACAGAAGGCGAACCGAGAGCATGGCGCGCGATAGCTTCTGGCGAGAGTAGACGGAGATGATTGGAACGAGAAGAAGACAAGACGAATGAGGTGCCAAATCCTGGGGCAGGAGCGGGCGCTGGGGCCTGTTGAGACGCGGGGGAGTGAGCGGGAGTTGCCGTCAATGTTGAAGTCGACCTGAGCGGGAGACCACCGAGGCTGGCAGTGGTCGAGGGTCGGATCGTCAAGCTCATACCAGCAGAGTTCTTCGAAGGGGCAGAAGAGCTCATCGTGGTCGACGCTCAAGGAGCGCAGCGAGAATAATACTTTGATTCAGTGGCTCGTCACCCATTGCAACCGCCCCACGGCTATCTCAGACAGCCGCCGGCACGTGCGGCACGGAGCCTACCACAGCATTTGCCATTTCATAAATGTATCTTTGCGCTTGTCGGGCGATTCGGGCTTGTTCGCTACGGGCAAAGAACAGGAAGGACAGAGATAAAAGACGAACATGTGCATGATCGGTACAGACGTCGGCGGTGCGGCGGCCGGCGGGGTATGATGCCGTTGCAATCGGCGGGGTACGTTCCCTCGTCATCCTGCGCGCCCGATCATCCGAACAACAGCTCGCGTCTCGAGTCTCGACTCGGCTGGCGCGTCTTGGCAAGCTCGGCCTCGTTCTCCTCCAGCTTGGCTTTCGCGCGCCACGCGCGGCGCTTGCAACACGCTCAAGCTGCAGTATACGAGTCTCAAGTCCACTGTTCGAGCTCGATGGAGGCGAAAATCCGGCGGGAATGGGCTGGATGGAGAGCGAGGGCGCTGGATGGACCGGGCTTGGCGCGGTGAGTACAGCGACTTCGCCCCAGATCTGGCTGCTCCGTCCCCTGTCTCCCCTGTTGTACGTCCTCCCTACCCCGCACAGCGAGATGACTGCCATCTGGTCGTAAGACGCGCCGCGAAGCGAGCTGGAGAGGCCTGAGCCGACGACACCTGCGGTCCTGTGGCGCGGTCCATCCCCACACCCAGAGTGCTCTCGCCAGCCCCACCCTTCCCGGCCCGCTGCCTTTGTCCCGCCGTGCAGTCGCACTGCTGTTGCTTCTACCTCCCTCGCTCAGGTTCTAAGACGTGCTTCGAACGGGACTGGCGAGGCTTGCGCTGGGACACTTGCGGTTTCGTGACGCGGCACCTTGCCCCACGCCCAAGTTGCTCTCACCGGCCCCATCCCCTCTGGCCCGCAGCCTGCAAGGCCACACTTCATCCGTTTTTTCACTCCCTCCACACTGTGGTCATTACCTTGTACCTTACAATATTTTTTCTCGCTCAATGGCATTCCCATTCTCTTCAGCTCTCCGCTTCGCTACATTCACTACGTATTCGAGCACTCCGATCGCAGCTTCTGTATACGGTACAAGTGACACTGTGTCGGCCCGTAGTCCCATACATCGACGGCGGCTTGAAGCACCGAAAAAGACCTAAATGAGCATCCTACAACACACACGCTCGAACTCTCCGGCCACAGCATGCGCAGGCTCGACCTATACGCCAGCCGCGTCTCCGGCACCTTTCTCTGGCCCTGCTCCGCTCGCGCTACCGCACCCCGTCGAGCTCCCGCCCTCACATGTACTCCGAGCGCCCGGGAACGTCGGTGTGGTTATCTCACTGGTGGCCAACACACTACGTGCACAACTGCTACAAGACATCGAGACATCGCCCAAACTCTACCTCATGAAGAACAGGCAAGAGCCGCAATATAACGGCCCCCCCGAAGACGACTCTCATGCAACTCTGCCACTACCTCCACCTCTGCGATAAGGAAGAGCGCAAAGTGCTTATCCGGATTCTCTCGAACGAACACCCGTTCGCACTCGAGAAATTCCGCCACAGCTACTCGCGCAACTACAAGACATACAGCATCCTGCCCCGCGAACATCGCTTCTGCCGTCTGTGCGCCGGTGCAACGGAGTCGCCAGAACACGCGCTCTTGATCTGCACCGGTGACGACAGGTTACGCGATATGCGGGCAATCTTCCTCGCTCAAGCAGCGGCCCGTCAGCCCGGTCTCCCGGACACGACTGACGCCGCGCGCGCGACGGAGACGCTGCAGTCTTTGCTCTCCTTACCCAGTATCGCAGGGGAACTGGCAAGGTACATAATCTTCGTCTTCGACCTGTTCGATATACCCTGATCTGGCCACCGGATCCTGTCACAAGGATACCTAGAAACGCGACTGCTGGACACAGTCGCGGTCGCGGGCGTGGTCGCGGGCGTGGGTAGACGTCTCGTAGCGCAAATACGCGAATACGAAAAGATATGATAAATAAGACTCCTAAAAATAATAGCACACCCCCGAGCTCGAAGATGGTCCACTTTAAACGTAGTGTCAACGTCTCGATGCGGAGGATCAGTGTAACGTGTCGCGCCTGGGAACAGGGGCTAGCCGGGATCCAGCCGGGACCGATTAAGGGTCCGATGGTGGTCTACTACTACTACTACTTGCCTTCATGAGCAGAGACATACATCCAGCCCCATATTCCGAGCTCTCTATTCACAAGTTAGCCGATGCTACCGTGTAGCAACGTCTGTGCAGAGAAGAATGCGCACCATAACCACTTGCGCCACCCGCCGCGTTCAACTGCGAGTGCAATCAATGCGCCTCCTCTGCTCCCGATCTCGCCACTGACTCAAACTGGTATCTATCTGGTATAATTACATGGGACCATGGATCAGCATTTTCGTCCGGCGTGGAATGGATCCGCATTGAAGCTGCGAAGTTGCACTGGAGTCGCTTTGTCGGCGTTTGCCGTTCCATGTTCGCTTCAGCCGACCAGACAACGCCTACCCGAGGTCATAGGCCGTGAACCGTGCTGTGTTTGTCCATATTCGCCGTCGAATGCAAGCACACAACGCCGCATTGCTTGGTCATCTCCTACCCAAACACCGTAGGGCCGTCGGTGTTATATCTGCAAGGTAGCCCGACCAGAGTCGGACTATTCACTCTGAATTGAAGCTCGCCATCCCGACGTTATAGGCTCCAGAAGCAAGTAAGGCGTTCCGGATCTGACTGCGCAACTCGTGGATTGGCTCGACTATATAAAGCTCCGTCTAAAGGTCAACATGCAGCACTTCAACTCAGCCGTTGACGGCTTCATCTCTCTCCACATAACCTTAACAGAATCACCATGACCCAACCTCTTCAACAGAAAGTCTGGCGTCTCGGCGAGATCGGCGCGGGCTACAATGCAATGAAGCAGCACCGCGAGCCTATCCCAACTCCAGGTCCAGGTCAATACCTCGTCCGGATCCACTCCGTCTCTCTGAACTACCGCGACATCGTTTACGCGAATGGAACATACCCTGCTCCTGGATTGAAAGGCGGTATCGTACCAGTTTCGGACATGGCCGGCGAGATTGTGGCTGTTGGCGAGGTGGGCCGTGTTATTCGAGCCTAGAGCAGCATGTAGTGATCTTGCTCGCCCCGTACTAGAACGCGTTGAAGTTTAAGGCTGGTGATAGAGTCACGTCTATCCAAGAGCAAGCGAACATATACGGCTTAACCGATGCGTTACACCCACGTATGTCCGCCACAGTATCACTTCAACGTGCTGCTCTGATCCACTTCGCAGAGATCCTGGGAGGACCTCTCGACGGAGTCTTGCAAGAATACCGCGTCTTCGACGAGATTGCCCTCCTCCGTGCACCAGACTATCTCACAGCAAGTCGCTACTCTTCTCCCTTCCCTATTTGTACTGACATCTTCAGCAGTACGACGAACTCTCCACCTTCCCCATCGCAGCCGTAACAGCCTGGAACGCCCTCTACGGTGGCAAAACCAAGCTCATACCCGGCGAAACCGTCCTCCTCCAAGGCACAGGCGGCGTATCAATGTTCGGCCTCCTCATCGCGCACGCCGCCGGCGCACGTACAATCATAACATCGTCCGAGGACGCCAAGCTCGCGCTCGCAAAAAAGATGGGCGCGACGCATACCATCAACTATAAACGCACGCCGGATTGGGATGTCGAGGTGAATAGGTTGACGGATGGAGTCGGCGCGCATCATGTCATCGATAATGTTGGGCTCAATGAGATTGAGAGGTGTTTTGGGGCGGTGGCTACGGGCGGGAATGTCATCAGCGTTGGTGGACTGGGTGGGAAACCGACGGCTGTACCTAACATCCCTATGCTTGCGATACTTAAGCAAGCCATCCTGCGGTACGCGTCTTCAGATATTGCGCTGGAGAGATCGTGGCTGACATCCTCGCGACAGGGGCGTTATCGTCGGTTCAAAGCAGCTATTCGAAGAGCTCCTGCGGTTCGCCGAGGTCAACGAGATCCATCCTCATGTTCATCGCACCTTCGCGTTTGATCAGGCCATTGAGGCGTTCCAGTATCTGGAGGGAGCGCAACACTTCGGGAAGGTCGTCATACATGTAACCTCGCACTGATGCCTGTGATGTCTATGTCCCCTGTCACGAGTACTTCACACAGATCAGTCGGGCAAAGAGCATTCTCACAAATGACAGTCTATGTACAAAAGAAGGACGAGGTGTAATGACACGCACGCGACGAGATAGGGATGTACGACGGTACTGCAATGTGATCACTGGAACACTGAGTTCGGCACATACAGCGGCATAGAATCCTCCCAAAGACCATTCGTTAAAACCGTCTTGTTCGACCCATCAGCGTTCATAGCCATAATCTGGCCATACTGCTGGAACGTATCGTCATACAGCGACGCCTCGTCCTGGAAGCCGAACTCGCCCGTCGAGTACAAGATACGACCATCAGCGGACCAGACGGCGTGCCCGTCGTTCGCCTGGCTCGTAGTGAGCACGGTGTAGTCCGTGCCGTCCGGGCGGATGGTGCAGACGTTGTAGTCGTCCTCGTACGGGCTATCGTTCGGCACGCTCGTGCGGCGCGTGAAAACGATGCGCTCGCCGTCGGGCGACCAGCCGGGGAGGTTGTCCCAGCCCGTAGTCAGAACGGTGACGCTCTTGTCGGTCAAGTCCATGATGCGGAGGCCGAGCGGGCCGTTCTCCCCATCCCACTCGCGGTAGACGAGGTAGCGGCCGTCAGGGGAGAAGCTGGGGAAGCCGGCGTTGACGGTGCCGTTGGTGAGCTCCTCGTAGTACGATCCGTTCGACGTCACGCGATAAAGCCACGCGGTACCCGTAGCGCGGCTGCCGAACCAGTTCCCGAGACCAAAGGCGATCCACTCTCCGTCTGACGACCACGCCGGCTGGAAAGCGCCTGCAAGTCCAACACCCAGAGAGCTGTTGTCTATCTGACCGGTGCTTGAGACGTCGAAAACAACCTGCATGTCTGAACCGGAGGGGTTCATGGTGACGATGGAGGAGTCGCCGAGTTGCTTCTGCGTGAGGGCGAGGACACCCTGCTTGGACAACGTCGGGAAGACGTCGCTGAAGCGGTACTCCCACTCGTCGTCCCAGCTGTAGAGCACCTTGTCTTGCGGGCGCACTGGAGTCCATGCTGTCTTCTCGTACACGACTTGCGAGCCATCGGGGGACCACGCCGGTGAACGCAACTCCGACGCGAAGGCGGTGTAGTTCGTCGATGCGCCGGCAGTGACGCTCGTGTAGTTGAGACCCTGGCGGAGATAGATAGTCAGACGCTTGATCGCGTTCTACATGCAACTTGGACTCATACCTGAGGAAGTGCGCCGCTAGTCTTGTGCAAGAACCCGATCGTGTCCGCGGTCACGTACTGCGGGTTGACCTTGAGTCCCGCGTCATCCAGAGAGGTGTGCTCGATGCGTTCCCCACCGCTAGCGAAGTCGACCGATACGATCTGAGAGGTGACGCTATCGACACCCTCCGGTCGGCGCGCACCCCAGGTGTTCTCCGTCGTCAGCTCGTAGAACAGAACACGCGATCCATCCGGCGAGAACTTCGGCGAGCCCAGCGCGTAGCCGTCCTTGGTGACAACCTGGCGGAAGTCGCTACCGTTGGGACGTATGGCATAGATCGACAGCTCTTGGGTATGCTCCCAGCCGGTGTTGTTGTTGTGCCCGCGCCACAGCGTGTTCTTGTCGGAAGAGAAGACGAGCCACTCGCCATCAGGCGACCAGCTCGGGCGGAAGTGACCATCCGGAAGGCTCGAGTTGCCTGCAATTGCGTCGGTGTTGGTAAGGTTGCGCGACTCGCCAGTGCTGAGGTCCAAGACCCAGATGTTGCTCTTGTAGTTGCCGTACGTAGATTGAAAGGCGACGAGTGTGCCATCGGGCGAAATCGCACCGCCAGTCTCGACTGCGGGTGTGGCGACGACCTGCTCGAGCCCGCTGCCGTCCGGGTGTACGCGCCACAAGTCGGAGTTGCCATCACCGTTGCGCTCCCTGATTGATCCTCGTCAGCAAGACGCAGAAGTGTTGAACGAGGGACGTACGAAGTGAAGATGATCCATTCACCGTCCGGAGACCATTGTGCGTGGTACTCGAATCCGGTGTCGTCGCCCAATAGCAACCGCTCATTGCTCCCATCCGCGTCGGCCACGTACAGTTCAGAGACAGAGGGCGCAATCCGGTTCATGAAGAAGACACCCTTCTTGCCCTCGGCAGGTGCACTGCGAGCCGAGATAGACCGCGACTCAGCATGTTCAGCTGAGTTCCGGAAAGGACAAGTAGGCATGCTACGCTTCGCTTGCTCTGCGTAAGGGCATGTTGCGGCGGCAGCAAGGCCGAAGAGGAAGAAGGGAAGGACGACCGCGCGCATATCGTCCGCGCTGCAAGTGGCGAAACGCGGGGGATGAGCAGCTCAGACTCAGTTGTCCAGTCCGAAGGCTTCCATTTATTGAAGTGTCGGCGACAGTATATGCAGCGGTCGAGGACGGGCTCACGACGTTCGGATGTAGGTAAAGGTCACTGCGATCAAGAAGGACCATAGTGCTGCGCGCAGGTCCGAGCGAACTCGCCGCTATGAATTCGCATGTACACCGAGACCGGAGAAGACTGCACTCTTCTATTTTCGCGACGTTTAGGTCTTGGCAGGTCCATGGTCGTCCAACGGTCGAAGTCTCTGTATCAGCCGACCATCCAAGGCATGCGAGTAGCCGATGTTCGGGTATCGACCCTTCAGTGCTGTCGGTGAAGTTGCACATGGACAATGTTTATTCCCGAAGATCAAGTAGTAGTACGCCGCAGAGGAAACGTCTAGGATTGATAGTTGCATGGACCACCCTGACCTTACCTGTGTCAGTCGCGTCTTCAACGAGTGGAACTTGCTCAGTGCTCACTTCCGCGAGACACATAGAGTTTCGGTGGTCTAATATTCTCATGACAAGATGCAGGTCGCCATCCTATCTGATAGCACCGGGCCATCGCGTCCAAGTTTCCACACCGAAGCTATCTTCGACCACCCCCTGGCTCTCGTTCATTTTGTTGCCGTCGGGAACAAGCTTTGAGATCAAGCAGGCGGCTGCGGGTCGTCAAGAAGCCCCGGCATGGCGGGGGCCAATGCCACTCGTCCGATTCCTTGGTCGAACCCCTCTGCCACAGAAGACCGTAGGGGCTTGTACAGAGCTGGCCACGGCATGACAGCTGATACGAGATGCGATCAACGCCTTTTGCACCACGCGCATGTGGGGATCATGTCCGCCTGTATTCCGAGTGTCTAAGAATAGGGAAGGCCGAACATGAGTATAGACATATACTCACCGAGAAACTTGCGGCCGGAGGGAAACCCGAGAGCCGCACAATTGCCTGCACATGCACAATCCTATGTATGCTGATTTGCGTAGTCTTGGAGCGCAGCCAAATGAGATAGCATGTATAGACTCATGCCGACGAGTGCTTGACGCTGTATACCGGCTATCGTCGTTGGTACCGAGCGAAGTCCAACGGGTACATCTATGGATTGAGGAGGTAATTGGGTGCCATTTGACTAGTGACTAGGAAGTTTGGGGAGAAAGCTAGACTCATGATGCATGATGGAGGTATGGTGCAGGTTTGTGACCTCGGGTGAGAGCACGAGGCTCGCGTTCTGAAGGCGTGAGAACGGCGGAGAACGCCCCAATTAGCCGTTCAAGCCTCCCTGTCGTGCGATACTCTCCCGCGCGTGGTCTGCGGTTGCATACTGTAGGACTTTCAACGAGTCTCGAAGCTGTTCTGAAGGTAGCGATCATCTTCAGTCAGGAGAACGCTTTATGAGCAGGCGAGAATGTGAGATTGCGCAAATACAAAGCACAACTTTTGAATCTCGTCAAAGCGGCATGTGGCGCCAAAGTACCAGTAAATAAGTGTACATGCAATCCGAATACAGCTTCTCATAGCCTTCCCCCTCTCATTCTTCCAAGACGTTTAGAGCTAGCTCCCGCGCGCGCCGTAGACCTTCGCGGTCAACCTCGCCATACTTGTCAAGGGCGCTGAACGAATTGCCGGATCTTTTCGCCCTTCGTACCGTCAGAGGCTTCCCACCGCGTCGATACTGCCTCAGCGCCCCATTAAGACTATCCCATCCCGTCTTCCACTGCTCTTCGCTAGGATGATCGAGCCCTTCGACGAGGATGACCTGGCGCAAGGCGGGTAACAGTGGTCGGTCTCGCGTGCACACGGCATAGCGCAAGAAACCACAATGTACAAGATCCGTCTTGAGAGTGTGTACAGAGTCGAGTACACCGTCTGGTATCGCAGGCGCAAGCTCCTGCCATAGGTCACAGCGGCTGATATCGAGCACGTTGTACGCAGTCTTGATCGTATTGAAAAATGCGGCTGCGACCTCGCGTCGCTGCCAAGAAACCGGCATCGCAGCGAGATTGTTATAGGGAGTCACAGATACTCGTATATCCCCTGGAGAGTCTACTGTATCCTCCCTTCGTATGAGGCCAAAGCCAATGTGAGGGCCGGGCATATTTCCGGGTGCTCTGGTCGGCAACTCCTGTGTAGGTTGTAGAACGAGCGCGCCATGTTTGCTGTCCCAAACTCGAGGTAGGATGGACTGGAATAGTGACGAATAGAGACGGCTATCTCCTGCGTGGGGTTGTATCGAAGTATCCAATTGTACAGAGACGCGTGACTCGGAAGACGAGCTGATGATTGGCAGTAATTCGGCGCAGTTCGTGATGTTCCCGGCGAGTCGCAAGCGTCTCAAATGAGGCAACAATAATGGAGCGGAAAGGTCTGTGCCGGATGTAATCCGGCTTCTTGTGAGAGGCAGTCGCAGTTCGAGCACCTCGAGTTTCGGCATCGACCGCAAATTTCGCAACAAGGTATCCAATCCATCTTGAGACTTAGAGTTCAAGGAGGCTGGATGACGAGGTAGCCCCTCCCAGTATGTGTAATTCATCCAAAAGTGCGTCAAGCGAGGCGCAGAAATCGGCATGTATGGATCGCTCATCGTGCAGTGCCGAAGATTCGGTGCATTCAGCGCGCAATCCTGGGGAGGAGCTTCAAGATAATATGCGTGCGGCCAGCAAACGAGCTTCTCCAGTCTCTCCAAGATGGGTATCTGACGGGTTTGACCCTCGAGAGTGAAAAGAAAGCCGCGAAGCTGATATAGCCAGCGGTCGGGGTACGAGATATCTAGCTCCCGCAAACGAGGCATGAATTTTTTGACTAGGCTTAGATCCCGTTCGAAGTACCGCTCCGACTGCCAAATCCCAGCCGAGGCGCGAAGTGGAAGGTCGCCTGCGCGACTTAAGATAAGATCGAGAGTGTCGTAGGGTATGGCGAGGATGTTGAGATCAGCCCATAACCGGGGACAGAGCTCTACACCGACTGTACGCCACAAGTTACAGACATGCGTCAATCGTATCCATCCTAAATCGCCGGGTTGCGTGTGAAAGTCATCCGGGTAGAGATTGTCCGATTCGATAGCCATGTCAGCGGCATAGTTGAATGCGCTCCTGTGCGCCAGAAAAGGCTCGAGATTGGCAGATACTTCGAACAGCTCGCACAAGATGTCCGTGGGTAGTCTTTGTGCCATGCCTCTCGGTAGCCTCTCATCGGCCCTGTTAGTCAGATTAACCGGTGTGCGTGGCTCAACGATGGTGCATTTTGCGTACATGTTATGCGTCTTAGAACCCGAAGTAAGATGGTGGGCAGAACGAAGTGGTGCGTGCGCACCTGATCGCGCTTCCCACCCGGGCCAACTAGCCTCCTATCAGGTGGGCCTGATTCCAGGCTAGTTAGCCCACCTC
>UWZB01000819.1:142992-157840 GCA_900536885.1 Peniophora sp. CBMAI 1063 | reverse complement strand
CATGTACTGCTTCGAGCTTGCAAACCGTAGCGGGTCTTGCCGCGTGCGGCCCTATAGCAGTTATTGCGACGCGTGTAAATGGACTGGTCGGAAGCCGGCAGAAGCCGGGTGTCCGGCCCGGCCCGGCTAATTCCGACCCGGTGGACACAGGTGGACACCCAATCAAACCCACAGCTTACAATACGCCCTCACCAAGCTCCTGTGGACTTTCCCTTGTCGATACTTGGGCAGTCATGTCTTCCTTTATGATAGATAATGCGCCTTCTGCGTCAGTCCCATGCCACGCTCACGATTCGGATGACAAGACCGCCAGCGGCCGTGACTCGTGAGGGTCTCCGAAGTTGGGAAGGCGTCGGGCGATGTCTTCATATGGACGATATCCCAGACTGTGGGCATAAAAGACTGGGAGGAGGAAGCTTGGGCTCTTCTTCCGCGCCCATTGACCACCAGGGCGCTTACTATGGGCCAGCACCACCACATATATGTCATCGCACTCGTACGCCGCAAAGACGAGACGACTGGTCAGCGTCGTTGTATTGCGGCATATCACCACCAGTGGTGCTACGGACTTACAGCATTACTCTGTCTTTCGCGCTTCTTGAGGCTCGCATCTCAGCCCGATAACGCTCTCATGATTCGTCGTGAGATCACGAGGGTGCAGGGCAGATGGGGCGAGATGCCTGTCGAAGCTGCTGCCGAAGGCTACGTCCCGTGCCCGTTCACCGCATACCTGATGCAACTCTCTTGGAACGTCAATCTCA
The DNA here is from genome assembly GCA_900536885.1 of Peniophora sp. CBMAI 1063. NCBI lineage: Eukaryota > Fungi > Basidiomycota > Agaricomycetes > Russulales > Peniophoraceae > Peniophora > Peniophora sp. CBMAI 1063. Next base: position 157,079 of record UWZB01000819.1, on the reverse strand, counting down.
ACGATGTACCAGTATACGTCGCCGGTACGACGTTCTCGAATAATATTCTCGACGCCCGGATGCAGACACCGCAAATTGGTACGTTGTCTACACCGACTTGTAGAAAGCGATTGGCGTTGACCGTTGACCTCTCGTGTCATGTAGCTGGTGACGGAATTACAGTCATTGATCTTACGATCAAGGACATGCCATCTTACTGTTTCAACATGATTGGCGGGTCGCCTCTCACCGCTCAACAGTATGTTCGGCGCTATTACCGTCAGAGGGTCGATCTCGCCAGCATCAGCGATGCCCAACTACTGGGCAATGAGTATCTGAGGGAGGAGGTTGCCATAGAACGCGGAATCGCCTCGGCGATATCAGCTCTTGAGGGTGTTCCCCTCATGTCCCTTGACTTGCTTGTCGAGGCTTGGCCTCAGGCGTACATTCGCGTACGAGAGAAGTTGGCCGCCGAAGGTACCTATGTCCAATCTACCTTCATACCTCCGGACGAATCACAACGCGGGACTCTCCCCGCCAACGCCCTGCCTTCACCCCCATCGCCGACTACGTCAAGCCTGGTAGACATTACCTTACACCAGGCTGTTCTTCACGCGGTCAACACAGGGCATATCAGACCTATTCAGGATGCGGCATCGCAACGTGATCAACGCGAGATCATACTCAGTGCCCTGTGCGAAATATCGCCGCTTCCTCGGGCAGGGGTTGAGTTGCTCACCTCTACTATTGGCCGAGATCAACCAGCCGACGCGCTCGACCTGTCCGGCTTCGAGCTGTCTCCTTCCGCTGTCCTTGGGCTCGTCGACGCAGCAGGCAGCGCTCTCGTGAAGCTCGATCTAACCGGGAATAACCGCGTCAATGCTCACGACCTTCTGAACATCCTGAGCGCAGCTCCCCACATACGACGGCTCATCATATTCGACTGCTCTCTCGTTTCAGACGAGGACATCTATGACATTCTTGCCTCTTCCCCGCAGTTTCTGTACGGACTCGAGTTCATCGGACACGACGCGTTCTTCCGGCGCGCCCGTGATGGGAAACCGGCATGTCCATACGTCCCGGCGTTCACATGCGTCGTCGGGGCAAGGCATAGGCAACCCTTCGTCGCCTCTCTCCCATATTTCGCGCCAAACCGCCTCTTACGCTCCATCTATACACTTTTGAGGCCGGTCGCGGCTGCGGCTGCGGCTCTTGCCGCCTTAGACTTGCCTAGCGGGGCGGGTCGCACAGAACCTTTCCGTGTCGGGTCATTGGACCCTACGCTTACTGCCGTCGCTGTCTCCGGCTTTGAACTGTTCAATTCCTCAGCAGTCTTACACGCAGCCTTCACGACATGGTACGGCGAAACGGTCTCCGTCACCGACGCTATCAGTGCGACTGAAAGCCAAGAGCCGGATCCTTCCGGGTTAAAGGCCAATACCCAGCGAATTACCATGATCCCGCAAGCCTCGATATCTTGGGACGGCTGGTTGCTGTTGATCGAACCCGGGAAGCGCTGCGCCATCGCTCGCAAACGCCGTAACACGCCGGCCGCCGTCCTGGAGTTGGAGGATGATGATGACGATGAGGAGTGGGTGTCGGATGAGGAGGAGGGTGTGAATGATAATGAAAGTAAAGTGCTGGACCTGGAGATCTTCTCGGTTCACGAGTTCATCAAAGCATTGGAGGAGGAGGGTCGTCCTGCACCGCCAATCGAGGACGTAGAGGCGCTCGCAGACATCATCGAGGCCGCCTTTCCCGATCAAGGCGGCAACGAACGATTTGACAGTGCGGAGGCCGTGACGTTCTTGGCGCACATAGAGATGAAGTTTCGTTTTTTCAGCTCTATGTAGGAACAGGTCCGGATGTAGGGATACTATGCAGGCGATGAAACAGTCTCTCTAACAATGTACACATACAAATTATCCGTACTCTGTATCACATCTGGGATTTCTACTACACCCAATGTACTATATCGGTCCGTAACATATATCACCGAGAGTGCTTCCACACAACCCTCTTAACCAAACTACGCAAGCGGTCCGCGACAACGGCCTCTTCTTCATAACTCTCGAAGAATATCCCCTGCAGCTGTAAAGCTCCAACCTCTGCGCGGCTTTGAAGGCAGGATAGTACGTCATCCTGTAGCGAGACAATCGCCTTGCTTGGTCGGACGTCGTGTTCCAGAGTGATGCTGAGGAGGTTCGGCAAGGGACACGGTGACAGTTCAGGTTGGGACTGCGAACCGGGTACTTTGCCGAGGGCCTCGAAGACGGCTCTCAGTGACGCTCGCTGATGGGGTATATGAGGCGTGAATGTCAGCGTCCTGACCTCATGTATATGGTGGAAGATTGTCGCCCAGTCTTCCGAGGTGTAAGTCGGCGAGGGCCACAAGCTGAGATGGGTCACTCGCTTGAGGTACTGGTCTACAAGCCCAGTTCGTAATACCTCCACGAGTGTCGAGCTCGCTACCTTGTCAAACGATACGGCCACCTTGGGAAGCTGAAGTTCGTCCACACGGCGGATCGTATACAAGATCATAGTTTTGCCGGTGAACGCTAGCGCCAGCTCTCCGTCCTCGTCGGCCGCCATTCCAAACGCCTCCTCGATGGGCGAAAGGTCGTTGGCATCCACCAGCGGAAGCCTTCTGATCGTCACGCAGGCGGTATCGGGCACAGACAAGGAGCACAGAAAGCGGTGCATGATGGATCCCGAACCGACGCGCACGGCGAGCTCGAGGTGCTTGAGATGCACAAGTTCCAGAGGCGGTCCGCCCTCTGATTGATCAGGTTTGATGTGGGTGACCCTGATAGAAACGTTTTGGACGAGTGGAAATTTCTCCAGGGCCTGGCGCACATTCATTGGCTGGAAGGGGGAACCGGTCATGGTCATAGTAAGAAGACCAGGAGCCCTTATAGGCAGGAAGATGTTATGCTGGTGCAACGTGCGTAGGGCTGGTAGGTGCAGGTCTTCGAGTAATAGGATGACAGTGATGTTTCGGGCTTCTCGATGAAGGTCCGAATTAAGATCGAGGTGTGTGAGGGCATGGAATGGGCAATCGGCCAAGATTTGTACGAGGGTGAATGAATCAGCACCTATGACCCACTTGAGAGAGGCGACACGTCCAGAGTGATCACGCAGCGCTTGGTAGGGTTGTTCGTCATGAGCGAGCCCAGAAGCCGCGGCGGTTTCACGGTTGAAGTGAAGGGGAGTGTTCTCGCCCGCTCGCTCCAAAAAGGTGGGGAAGGAGCGATGCGACTGATTTCCCAACTCACGATTCCAGAGCGAAGTTATACTGAGGGCCAGCTCCCGCCACGACTTGCAGACGTGTGTGACGCGCACCCATCCGAGCGCGACTCTTCTGTGAGGATCGATGTCTGCCGCGAAGGAAAAGATGATAGCCAATATTTCGGGAGGAAGTTCGGGTAACGGTGAAAGCGTATTGATCGTGGCCACCGTCATGTTCAGCGCGTGTCGTAGCATGTCGGCCTCAAGGCGGAGTCTGTTGACGACCTTAACACGGTCGTCGTGCTTCAGGGGGCCGTTAGCGAGGGCTCGTTCGTATTGAAGAGCAGTGAGAGGTGCTCCGAGGCATTCTTCCATGGACATCAGGATGGAGAATAGCGAATATAACCTCGAGTGGTGGCCAAGTGTCGTCGTGGTATGAGATCAGATGCTACGTGTACGAGAAGTTCTCATATATAGTACGTGCATTCGGGAAATCGCGGACATGAACGTAGGGAACAAGTTGCGGCAAGAGCACACCGTCGAAGCGTGGCTCAAAGGACAGCCACAAAGCCACTGTCGACGCGATTCTTCCTTGCCACAACACCATGTGCCAATCTCCGTTTCTGAGGCTGTGCCACGGTCAGAGGCGTCGAGCCTTACTGAAGGATGAACTCGCCACATTCAATCCTCTTGATCTGTGCACGCATATACCGGCGCGCGCGTACCCATGAACGTCCGATCCCCCTCCACACCTTCCTACGAAACCCGCATACATAAACGGCATACACATACGTATCGTACGCAGCAAGTAAAAGTAAGAAAAAAAGGCCAAAAACAGCGCAGGCGATCCCGCTCCGGCCGTTAGCCGTCGCGGACCCTGCCGATGGATGATGATGCTAAGTATGTACGTAGTAGTACCACTGGAGAGGAGAGACAGAACATTGCTATGAGAGATGTAGGTAATTGGAGCGTATGAACAGAGACACGGGAGGTACTTGGGATGATTGTAGCAGAATGGACATACGAGAAGAGGGGACGGTTGTGGACGAGAGTATATACGGAAGAGAGAATAGACGTATCCAAGCCGGCGCGTCGTGGAGGGAGTCAGGGCCTTGAGCCCGTACAGTATCAGAGAAAGGAGAAGTCAGTGCGATGTCAATGAGAGCCTTGAGCCCTAGGAGCGACGAGGTACAGTGCGGTGGAAATCAGCAGATGGGAAGAGAAGAGAGGAGAAAAGAACAGCGAGATGAGACGGTGTCAATGTGTGCAGAGATATCCGAGAAACAGCAGCCTTGAGCCGCGTATGGATGTGGATGAGGGGTTCTACCGTACTGGGACCCAGAAACCTGAGAGATGATGAGACTTGTGACGAAACGAGCTATTTGACTGGGAAAAGAAGAGACGGGAAGGACTAGTAAGCGAGTCTGGTTGTACGACCGACCGGTAGCGCAGGGGGGAGGATCAAGTCGGACGCGGCATAGCGGGGGGAGGAGACGTAAAGTATAGACAGGAAACGGGACTTCTGAGAGAGCATCAATTGAAAACGAGAACGAGAACGAGAGTTCATTGGAGTATCTTGGCCTAGAGCCATTATATAGGCGTTCACGAGTCCGCCTTGCAATCGCGTGTCACGGTCGAAATCGGGACCATCGTCATAGGTTTATGTCGAGTCGAGGCAGTCCGAGAGGAGTAGCATATGGCATATAGCCTCCCGGCGGGCGGAGGCGCTTGTTCGTCTTTTTGATGTACCAGTGGATCGCATAAGCAGACACTTGATTCTTGGAGCTAATCGAGTTCGGAGTTTCGAAGGCATGTGTACCTTCCACGAACCCATCTACCGCTTGCCCGTCGCAGCCCTCCTCTTCGGCATAGGCCTGACCTGCCTCGGACCCGTCGGCGCGGCGCCCATACTGAACATCGCGCCGCCTCCGCCCGCGGTCGGCGTGCTGGGCGTCACACCGCCACCGCCACCGCCGAACGAGAACGCGCCCGTCGTGACGGCCGGACTGCTCGGTTGACTGGCGCCGAACGTGAACCCTCCACCCTGCGTCTGCGGCTGGCTGCCGAAGCCGCCGCCGAAGCCAACCGCAGGGCTGGAAGGCGCCGTTCCCGGCGCGCCAAACCCACCTGCCGACGGCAGTGGTTGCGAGCCGAACGCGAACGGCGAAGAGCTAGGCGTGGCCTGCTGCGCGGGCGCGCCAAACGCGAACCCACCAGACGAAGACGGCCGACTATCCGTGCCCGCCGCAGCGCCGAAATTGAACGGATTGCTCGCGGGCGCATCAGTCGCACTCTTCGGTCCCCCGCCAAAGCCAAAGGCCGTGCCGCCGTTCGAGCCAAAGCCTCCAGCGCTAGCATTGTTGCCCGCGCCGAACCCACCCGAGCCCGAGCCGAAGCCACCAGGCGCGGTATTCGTGGCGGCATTGTTCGCGCCGAACGAGAAGCCAGTGCTGGTGTTCTCAGCGGGCTTCGCCGCGCCAAACGAGAATGCACCACCAGTACCGTTCCCGCTGCCAAAGCCACCCGCGCTCGTACTGCCGTCCGTAGGCTTAGCAGCCCCGAACGAGAACGGCGCGGGCGCGGCAGGCGCAGACGCAGGCGCCTTCGACGCGCCGAACGAGAATCCGGTAGCACCGCCATTCGTCGCAGGCTCCGCCGCCTTCGTCGCGCCGAAGCTGAACCCACCCGAGTTCTCCGCGGGCTTCGGCGCACCGAAGCTGAATCCCGCACTGGCGGTCTCCGCAGGCTTCGATGCGCCAAAGCTGAACCCGTTGCCCGCAGGCGCGCTCTCGGCGGCCTTCGTAGGCGTGCCGAAGTTGAACGCGCCTCCATTCGCGGCGGGCTGAGGGAACGGCGAGCTCGCGCCCGCGGCGGGTGTACCGAACGAAAACCCTGATCCGCCGGGCGTCTGGACGCTCAGTTTGGGCACGGGATCGCGTACGGGGCTCTCCTCCATGCGCATGCCATCGTCTTTGCTGTTGGGCGGTGTAACGGGGCGGGCGGGCTGAGTCGCGGCTGGGGCTCCGAACGTGAAGCCTGCCGGCTTGTTCTCAGCTACAGGAGTAGCGGGTGCACCGAAGGAAAAGCCGGTGGTGGGGGCAGTAGCAGCAGGAGTCGCAGCAGGAGCGCCAAAGCTGAACCCGCTCTTCTTCTCCGTAGCTGTGTCGGGCGTAGCTGGAGCAGCACCAAAGCTAAACGGCGCAGGAGCAGCCGAAGGCTTGGGCGCCTCATCCTTCTTCTCCTGCGCCGCCGGCTGACCGAACGAGAAAGGCGCGGGCGTAACAGACTTGGGCGCCTCGTCCTTCTTCTCAGCCGGGGCAGCGGGTTGCCCAAAGGAGAACGCCGCAGGCGCCGGCGCGGGAGTTGCCGGTTTGGGCGCCTCCTCTTTCTTTTCGGCGGCGGGTTGGTCGAAGGAGAAGGCGATGGGTGCGGGCGGCTTGGGCGCTTCGTCCTTCTTCGCCTCCGCGGGCGCAGCTGCCGGCGGCTGACCGAACGAGAAGCCGCTGAAGGATGGCTTCGCCGCTTCTGCCGCAGGTGCAGGTGCTGGAGTTGGAGCAGCTGGTGCACCGAACGAGAAGGCGGCAGCCGGCTTCGGTGCCTCGGGCGCAGGAGCAGATGCGGCAGCAGCAGACGCGCCGAACGAAAAGCCAGCACCGAGCTTCGGCGCCTCCTCAGCAGGCTTGGGTGCTGGCGCGTCGAGCGAAAAGCCAGCTGGCGGCTCTGCCAACTTTGGCGCCGGAGTAAGCGAAAACGGCAAAGAGCTCACAGGGGCATCTTTGGCCGATTCGGCGGGTGCGGGGGTGATCGACTGCACTTCGGGCGGCGGCTACATTTCGACATCAGTCTCTTTATCGAACGGACTACCGATCATGCTCGATGTACTTACAGCAAAGCTGAATCCCTTTGGCGGCTCGTACCCAGGCGTGGGAGTTTCTTTCTCCTTCTCCTTTTCCTCGCGGATTTCAGTAAGACCTGCGGTGGGACTCGCGGCGAGCGACGCGTCGTCGTCATCTTCCTCTGCCGCGCTGAAATGTCCACGGCGACGGCGTGTAGGGCCGACTGTGCGACCTGCGGTAGGTGCGGGTCGGCGTGCGAGACCAACGCTCGACGCCCGGGTGTGCGGTCCTGTGGGCGCTGAGACTTTGCGACCCAGGCCGGGTGCAGTGACGCGTGGCGGGGCAGGGATTCTGCTCTCGCGTTTATGCGGCACAGCGAAATGTTCCTCCTCCTGCGTCTTCTTCTCTTCCTCCTCGGCCTTCCTCATCTCCTTCTCCTCCGCCTTGCGCTTCGATAATAATTTACGGACGGATCCCGAGCCAGCATAGGGTTTCGCTTTCGCATCGCGTTTGCCCTTCTCCTTCCTGTCATCCTGACTGATTTGCGGAGAGATCTGATCTGCGAGAACGCGGTGGGCTGTGCCGAGCCGGGGTTTACGTGGACGGTCGTCGGGTGTGAGGACGAGTCCGCGGGTCTTGGATCTGCTCTGGAACATCGGTTCGATGAGCGGGACGGGTGAGGCGGCACTGCCGTTGGCATTGCGAAGACGAGCGGGGACGATCGGCGTCTTGTACAGATCGAGCGTCTGGAGTGCCAGCTGGGCCTTGGTGAGAGGCGGTGCAGGCGCATTGCCCAAGTTGAGCGACGAGTGTGCGCGCGGGATGGATGCCTAAATCGAGTTATATTAGTATATGGGCAGAGGGTAAACAATAAAAATACGTACAGCACGCTGGGAAGCAAGAGCGCCGAGAGTGGTGTTTGGCGTGCCCGAGTCGCTGACGCGGCGGGTGTCGTTATTATTCTGCTGTGGCGGGGGCCGCACGAACACCGGATTCTGCCTGAGCGAGGCGATGTTCGGCGGCTCGGACCGGTCTCGGTGGGGGCGGGGCCCAAACTCGAGTGCAGAGCGGGTGGGCGTGAGTGTCGAGCGGATGCGGAGGGGACGAGGGCTGAGGTCCATGGACGCGTCTCTGGAGACCGGGAGCGGGACCAGCTTGGGGTCCACGCTCATGGTGCGCTCGAGTCCGCCCATGCTCTGCGTCGCTCTGGGGGGCGCGCGAAGCATGCTGGCCGGCACGTCGTTCCACCCGTTGACCGCCGCCTTCTCTGGCACGGGCGACAGCCTCCTTGCCCGCTTTGATGGGGGCGCCCCATTCGCCAGGTCCTCCATCGTGACGTCTGGCTTGACCTTGCGCTTGACCTCGCCCGGCTCTGGCTGCTCCTCGTACTCGCGCTCCTCCTGCGGTGGCCGCCCATCGTCCTCGGAGCGCGCTACCCACGACAGCATCCGGCGCCATATCGACGGCGGCGGCGCTGACGGCTGCCGGCTCCGCTGCAGCGGCTGCCGCTTCCGGGGCGCGCTCCGCGGCGACGAGACCATTTCCTGATATTCGTGACGGGGAGGGTGGGTGGTCGTGGACGGGAACAAAACAAGCGATGAGAATCCTCGAGTTCCATCACTGATCCAATCCAAAACCTTGTCCGAATTTATCTCGAAATTATCTCCGCCCGAAAATACGTCACTCCTTGCCTCCGCTTTGACTTTGGCTCTGAACCACCAGCACCAGGGATGATGCTGCGTACGTCAACGCGCAAAGGGCTCGTTCGGTTGGCCGGGTCGCAAAGGAGGGCGTTGAGCGTCGTGCAGGACGCGGTGGACGTCGAGCCTGCTGCCAGCGCCGAGGACGCCAATGTGAGCGTGCCGGTTCGGCTTCGGCCATCGCGCTCACGAGACTTACGCGCCATCAGACCAGAGAAGCATGGCTCTTCGTCGACTCCGTCTTTCCCACCCGCCTGGGCTCATGGGAGTACGTGTAGTACATCGTATACACTGCTTTGAAACTGACATTCACTAGTCTACGCTATCTATGGGGCGACTGTCAACGCGACCGCGTTCTCGAACGCCTGAATGCCCTTCTGACGTCAACACAACCGCACGGCTTCCAACCCTTGTCACTTGAGCCTCATCATAAGGACGGAGGTGTCTTCGTCAGATTCAAATATAACGCCTCTGAGCTTGAGGATGTGCTACCTGCCATCGAACGTACACTCAAGAAACATGCTCAGTCGCACGGCGGTGTACCCTCGACTACATTCCTCAACCGTGGAAGCATCTGGCTCGTACGCGGCAAACCATGGCGCGAGGTACTCTATTCGCTTCAGACCTCTCTATCATACGCTAACATGTTTAATACAGGACATGAACCGCTTCCCGACCCAAATCCTCCGTGTAGCCTTCGACGGCCCCGACCTCTCCGAAGAATCCCTCTACGCCTCCTTCCGCCCCTTCGGCCGCATCCGCGACCTCTCCCCACCCTCCGCAGTACCAAACACGCCCTACCGCGCATCACGCATTACATTTAAAACCTTCCGTTCGTCAATCATCGCACGGAACGTACTGTACGGGAACACCGTCGACGGGACGAGGTTGAGAGCATTCTACGAGCCGCCTGTGAATGCGCATGCGTTAAGGGACTGGATCACGAACCATCCGCGCTTGAGCATACCTGTCCTACTCTTCCTCTTTGGCACAATCACACTGGCGGTATTCGACCCGGTCCGCACCTTCCTCGTCGAAGCCAAAATGCGCGACTGGCTCGACTACCGCTCGCTATCCGCGTACCAGTGGATACGCAAGAACGTGCCCATCGGTCACAGTGGGGACGCGGATGAGGAAGAGGACGTCGAGGCGGCATGGCAGCAGAGGGCAGAGGCTAAGGACGCGCTCGCGGCGTACGTTAGCGATGTGCCGAGTACGATCTTGTTTGTGCATGGGCCGCAGGGGAGCGGGAAGGGACGGATGGTTGATCGATTGGTCAAGGAGCAGCACCGGTACCAAATGTCTCCCTCTCCCTCTCCATCTTTGCGCTAACACCTTGAACATTGCAGCCCTACGCTCAACATCGACTGCGCCGAAATAACCAAAGCCCGCTCCGACGCCCAACTCATCAGCGCCCTAGCTCGCGCTTTGGGCTACTGGCCCGTCTTCCCCTACCTCAACAACATGAACAACCTCATCGATATGGCGACTAAGGGTCTTATCGGACAACCTGCAGGACTTAGCACAAGTATTCCCGAACAGGTAAGAGCCCGTCCCTCAGTACAGTTGTCCTTGCTTTGTTGTGGAGGCGGAGAGGCGGGATAAGCCGGCCTTGCTTTGTTCGTGCGACGTGATGCGATGCGGAACGTGCCGGACAGTCCACGCGTTCGGTGGGCGGTGAGCGGGTCCGGTAGTCTGGCGCACGCGCCCGCGCGTTGGCGGGGCGTGTTCATCCTGCCGGTTCACCAGCCGAACAGCCGGTGCAGACCCACCTCTCCCTCCAAAAGCCATGTCCCTCTTCACCGTAATGGCTCTAACGGTCGCGTCTAGGTCAGCCAAATCCTCGACATCGCCTCCGCCGCCATCCAAGACCTCAAAGCCCGCGAAGCCGCCGCCTCATCCGACACGATCAAAAAAATGCGCAAAGCGTCCAAAAAGCGCGACCAGGCCGAGCGCTCGTGGTGGGACGTCGTCCGCGGGATATGGCACGACCCGCGCCAGGACGTCATCGCCGCGCCCGGCGTCGGCGATCTGGGCATCGGCGACGAGCGGCTGGACAATGAGAAGGATGCGTTAGAGCCGCCGCCGGGCGCGCTGGCGCTGAAGGAGACGCATATGATACCGGGCGTGGACGATGTGGATCGGAATGGGGCGACAAGGAAGGATAGGCCTGAGGCGGAGCAGAGCGCTGTGCGCGCCCTGCCGCTTATTGTGCTTCGCAATTTCAGCTCTAGTACCGGCTCGACGGGGCGGGACGCGGTGATGGACGTCGTAGCGCGTTGGGCGGCAACACTGGCTGAGGGCGGATTGGCACACGTCGTCGTGCTTGCCGACAACCGCGAAGACTCTCGCTCATTAGCCAAAGCGCTCCCCGCGCGCCCACTGGTGAACGTCGCCCTCACCGACGCAGACGCCGAAAGCGCCCGCGGCCTGATGCGCGCCCGACTTCGAGCCGTAGGCATCAAAGAAGACCTCGACGACTCCTCGCTCAAAGCCATCGACAAGCTCGGCGGCCGCGCCTCCGACCTCGCCGGCGTCCTCCGCAAAGTCCGCGCGGGCGCGACGGTCGAAGCGGCCGTCGAAGAGATCGTCGCGCGCGGGGCCGGCGAGCTCCGGAAGGCCGCTTTCGGCGACGACGCGGAGGACGCGCGGGCGCTGCCGTGGACGCGGGCGCAGGCGTGGGCCGTATTGAGGGGGCTGGTGCTGGGGCAGAGTGGGGAGCTACCGTATGCTGCTACGCTTGCTGCGCATCCGTTTGGTGGGGATGGAGGGGAGGGGGCGTTGAGGGCTATGGAGCGCGCTGAGATTGTGTCGATCTCTACTGTTGACGGGCGGCCCGCTGCTATTCGTCCTGGACGGCCAGTGTTGCGATACGTCTTCGAACGGCTCGTTGCGGACGAAGTATGGCGCGCGGCGATGGAGATTGAGTATAACGGACCGTTGGTGGACAAGGCCGAGTCTACTGTGCGCAAGAGCGAGGACGAGCTCGAGCTGCTGGGTAAGATTGGCCTGGACAAGCAGGGCTGGTTCGGTGGGGAGAGCGCAGCGCAGATTAGGGCGAAGTATGTGATTGCGAAGATGAAGGACGCGCAGAGGGATTTGGAGAGGCTGGAGAAGGAGAATGCTGCATGGAAGAAGGTGTTGGCGAAGGGTGGGTAGGATACTGGACAGGCTGGACGGAAATGTACTATACAAGTCGCTATATATGTATTGTAATATTATCAATTACTTGCTACTGCTCAGAATACCTATTGCAATCGTGCTGTTTTAGGCGTCAACTTTGAATTCGGAGTTGGGGCGGGGTCAAGTCATCGGTGGGCAGGCGTTCGAGTGGAATTTCCGATAGGAACACTACTCATGTCGAGATACCAACCAGGGTTGGCTCGGAACGTTTGAGCCACCCGCAATCTCGCAGTGGGAGGCCCGGGTGAAACCAGGGTTGGCTGCAAACACTGAGCATTGCACCAGTGGGTAGCTCTTCCCACGCTCGAGCGACCGATCACAGACGGCAGATGACGCCCCTGTTCTCTCCTCCTGCTCTCACCTGCCTATCACGGTACGAATGATCTTTATCGTCACATACGCAATCTCATCACGCCTGAGCAGATGTCTTCAGAACTCGAGTGCGTTCAGCATCTTCGAGAGCGCTTCAAGGCGATGCATTGCGCCGAGATCGTTGCCAACTGGTCGTCGACGGCTCGGGAGCGCTCCCAGGTCTCACAACGACTCCATCAAGATGCCACAACTCTCAGGGAGATTCTCCGAGAAACGAATGCTCAGCTTAATACGCTCGCGCCTATCGGCCGTCTACCTCAGGAGATCCTAGGAACGGTTTTCAATTTGGTCGCAGAGGCTGAACTCCCCCAGTGCGCGGCTGCAAACACTGCGGGTAGCCTTGGCTGGGTACGCCTCTTGCAGATATGCAGAGGCTGGCGCGAGCTCTGCATTGGAATGCCATCTCTTTGGGGAAGATCTCTCGGCCGACTGCCCCGTGCACTTCCTATTTTCGTGAAGAGGGCAGGGGATCACGTTCCCCTCGACTACTATCTGTCGACAGGGTGGGACCGCAGGCTGCACGGAGATCAGTACCCCCCATTCACTGATCTGGACGTATTACACAGCGTGTCTCAACGCGTCGAAAGGCTCGAGTTGCGCAATGGCTCCTTCACCGATTCCCTATCCATTCAAAACGCACTCGCGATAGGCAGTTTCGACGCCCTACAGCATCTTCGAATTGAGAGCTACGCTGTCCCCAACATCAGATCACCTCTCAAAGCAGACGCCCTGCTGACAATACACTTCCGACACTTCTTCATGCCATTCGTCGCCCCACGCCTGACGACGCTTTCCCTGCATGCAATGCACGTCGCTTTTGATATACCGACATTGTACAACACATTGCAAAGTTGCCCGTTACTGGTTTGAAGACAACCACCATCGTCCTGTACCCCTAACTCCCCGAGGGCCCCCCGTCGCTTGGAGATGGTCGCTGCTGGGAGACGATGCTTGGGGAAGGGCTATGGAGCTACGCCCGAAATGTGGATTCCACTCGAGCTCTTCTCGGGGATGGATTGCAGACCTGGGGACCAGATGGCGCGACTTAGGGGCATATGCCAGCGCACCATACCGCCCTCGGCTACAGCGGGTTACTACAACATACCCGCCTCGCAAGTTCTCCACTTTCTTCGTCCCCATCTTCACTNGGTTACTACAACATACCCGCCTCGCAAGTTCTCCACTTTCTTCGTCCCCATCTTCACTACCTGTGGACCACCCTTTGGGAGGTGCCCGGTGGTTGGCGGGTTGGATTCGCCCGGACTGCGCCCGCCGTGTTCGCTGCGTTGACCCGGGTCCGCATGCTGAACACGCCCCTGGGGCCAGTCTTCGCATATTGTCCCTTGCGCTGATGCGAGCTCCCGATCTCCATGCCCAGCGTACAATTCCACGTCGTGGATTGCGTGGTAGTCTGCTGTTTGTAAGGGCGCGGACCCCTGTCGTGATGCTCCTATTGCGAGCGGAACTACGATCATTTACGCCTCATCGGGAAAGTCGACTGCTCGCTGAGGATTTGGCTACGTACTACTATTACGGAGTCACCGCGACTGGTGCTTATGAAGAACCGTTTGGAACCGATGCGACAGGGTCCAGCTCGGCGTGTCCTCTCGATGTTTCGACAATACCTGCGTATCTCGAACGTCCGACATCGTCTCGCGCTGACGCGCATCGTGTGTGGAGACTCTCGTTTTGCCGTGGAGATCATGGGCTGGCAGACGCGTTATCGAGCACCGGTGGAGATGCACCTGCGTCTCTGCCGTCTATGTCGTGGAGATGGGGACTTGGTGTT
>UWZB01000819.1:118680-142982 GCA_900536885.1 Peniophora sp. CBMAI 1063 | reverse complement strand
GCTGACGCGCATCGTGTGTGGAGACTCTCGTTTTGCCGTGGAGATCATGGGCTGACTGACGCGTTATCGATCACCGGTGGAGATGCACCTGCGCCTTTGCCGTCTATGCCGCAGGTGCTTGGAAACACCTAAGCACGCGCTCTTCGTATGTCGTGGAGATGGGGACTTGGTGTCGCGTCGCGACTCCTTCTGGCGCTCTATCCTCCCCATCACGGACATATCTCCCCCGCAACCACCGGCAACGACCGGAGTCGATGTCTTCCAAGCCCTTCTTACAGACGTAGTCAGTCTCCTCCTTCGCTGAGTTCACATACGACGTCGTTACCCTCTTCGATGAGACTCATCCTTTTTGGCCTAGTTAGACGTGTCTATCATATCATGTGTTTGTTTATTGCAGCAGCTGTGCGCTCAAGCATCGACCACTTTAAATGCAGTGTAATCTTTGCTTGCGGTGTAAGTAGCGAGGCCGCGCCTAGCGCAACCTGACTCGTTCTTATTGGGGACCCCGTTCAGGAAATTTAAAAACCTAAAAAACCTGGAGTGGATTCGGATGTCTGAGACCAAACATCTCAGTTTCGGGGAGCTCGTCGACCGCCCCGTTCTTCGACTCCCTCGGCTGAAGGGCCTACGTCTCGACCTCGATATGCATGGCTGGGACATTAACATATTCATCAAGTCATTGTCTATACCGTCATCCGCGCAACTTCTAGTCTACAAAGCAAAGTTTATCGCCGTTGGCGACTTCGCACTTTTCGAAACGGCCTTCAAAACAGTGACGGCAGCGACCAACGAGGAGATAGCGCTGACGTTGACCGGGAACGACTTCAAGCTTGAAACGGCCCCTCATCCTGGCCATCCACGTCGTCTCAAAGCTGAGATTACCGGCAGCAATTTGGGCGACATCGCGTATGCCTTGCACGGTCCACAACTCGGGCTACAAGACGACTTCAAACGAGTTACACATCTCACAATACGTTTTCCGCCACATTACCCTGTTGAAGCTTGGGAACACATTTTTCATCTGGTTAAATCAGCGGACACGCTGGAGATAGCCGTCAACGGCCCTCCAAACGATGTACGCGGGGTGCCAGCCATTTTCGAGGCGCTTGAGCAATGTTTCGACGAATATAACATACCCTTGCCCTCGTTGCCCCTTCCGAACCTCGCACATATCGTGTTGCGATTGCAGCTCCCGGCTACTTTGGCGCAGACGATCACACGCAAACACATCGTCGAATGTCTGCAGACGCGTGCGTTTGCCGAAGCGCGCCCGATCCAAACCCTCTGCCTGTATGGAGCCTTGAGAGATACTGCCCTCGTCCATCTCTTGCGAGGACTGGTCAGTCACTTGGAGTGGAAGAATGAATAGCGATACCCGTATATGAACTTGTGTGCTCGAAATATTTTTGGCAATTTGTTGTACTTAGCACCTTTTATCCACGCACTCAGAATATAGCATGGCGCGCCAGTATTTGCAGGGGTGCGCCGCTCAAAAGTGAGACTTGGCGATACGAGATAATTACATTGTATAAGCACAACTTCTAGATGAGGTCTAAGAAGTGACAAAGCGAGGGAGTGAGCACAACAACGCGCATCTGTAGTCATCTAAGGAAAGGCAGGCCCAGATCACGCCTTCTTCGGCCCCCCAAGCTTGGTCCCAATACCAGTGCCTGCAGACATACACGAGTCAGTGCACAGCCCACATATATCAGTTAGCCGCCCACATACCGCGGAGCTTCACGCCGAGGACACGCTCGAGCTTGCCGAGGATCTGCGGGTTTGGTGTTGCCCTCCCGGACTCAAAGTCCTGGATAACAGACGGCTTCTCGTTGACCTTCTGAGCAACGTCTTTCTGCGTGAGCTTGAGCTCCATCCGTGCTGCCATCATAGCCTTTATAGGGTTCGAGTCAGGGCTACACGCGGTGATGATGCGGTGCAGCACTCACACGACCAACGTCCGCAGAGACCTTTGGCGGCGGCGCGACCTCGTTCTCGCGATCGAGTTTGGCGATCTTCTGGTGGTCGGTGCCTACGAAACGTCGTTATATGATCAGGACATAATGCTAACAAGATATCTCGCAGAGCTTACCCGCCACCTTGTTTCCGACGGCGATCTTCTTCTCAGTGGCGACGACAGCGCCTGATCGGCGAGCCTACGGGATGAATTGAGCTCGGATATGCTTTCAAATACCGGAAAATACCACATACAGCTAGATATGTGTGTCAGCAAGCCATATATGTACACCCCTTTAAGCTGCACGTACCGTTGATGTCAGAGTTGGTCTTTGTGACCTTCGGCGCGCGCGCCTTGCTGCCGATAACAACCTTGGAGTCCCAATCAGTAGACATTGTGATAGTAGAGGGGTTGAGGTGAATGTGGTAGTGAGGCAGAGGGCAGTGGAAGTGGTAGTTGGAACTTGAGTTGGCCTTGACGCAACTGCGTTTGACGCGGAATGCCCTCACAGCCTGGGCACGTGGAGGCGCCTCACGATGACTTGCCGTTGTCGGCACCGTGTCGGGGATTTCTTTCTTATTCCACGACTTTCTTCGCGGCGCAAAGTAAGCTTTTAACACGAATAAGATATGCAGCAGTATTATTCGAGTACAATTATGCATGAAGCTACCCAAACAACAACACAAGACCGTACAAGTAGGAACAGCAGCTTTACCCCGCACGGCCTGTCATGACCGAATGTGACGTCCACATAGGGCCCCCAGAGCGAAGACGGTAAGCAAGCCTACGCCGGCAGACAACCTGACGGACAGTCAGATAATAGATAGCAAAGACGATTAAGATGAAACATACTGTAGTGAGATCGTACTTGAACCTGATGAGGGCCGCCTGATTCCAAGTTCAGTTGAGCTCGGCACCCGGCCCTTCTCCCAGCCTTCATCGAGTAGCAGGTCCATCTGGCGCTCTTCGAGCAAAGCAAGGTCGTCCATATCCCATTTCGTACACAGATTGATCATCCACCGCATTCTCCGGCGACCAACATCACCACCAACGCCAGGCGCACGCTCTTTCAACCGCTCCCTCAACGCGCCAACCTTCACGATAGCATCCCCGGCGCCATCCGGTATGGCGTCCTCAATCCGTTTGCGGATGATGTTTGCCAGCTTGGGTCCTTTACCATTAGTCGAGACCATGATCTGGAGCGGGCCTCGGCGAATCTGGGACCCAAAGTAGAAGTCACAGTAGGATGGGTCGTCCGCAACGTTGACTGGAATGCGTCGCTCCCTGCATTGTGTCCCGATGTATCGTGAAACATCGACGTCGTCGATAGCCGTCAGTACCATGTCTGCGCCATCCAAGTCCGACAGTTCAAAGTTGCGGTCATGATGCGTTATTTTTGTTGAGCGCGCAAGAAAGTCCTTGGTCAGAGGATGCAAGCCCGCAGCAGGACAAACAAGGGAGATTGAAGCGCCCGCAGCAAGAACGTGTTCTATACGGCCAGAAGCCACCTCTCCGCCGCCAACGATGAGAACAGCCTTCCGGTCAAGCTGCCAGGCGATGAGGAGCGAGCCAGATTCGTCAGTTGTACCCATCGAGATACGCAGCAACTATGGTTTCGGGTCGATACGCGTGTGGCTATATACACGGCTACGCGGCGCTTGTCCCGCGAGTGCAAGAATAGGCAGGTGTGGGTGGTTGTGTCGAACGAGGCAAACGGGGGAACAAAGACGGGCGGCGAGTTTGAGGCCCGGCGATCCGGTCCCACGCTTTGTTCTCCGAGGCTCAAGCGGCGCCGTGTACCTGACCACAAGTGAACTATAAGGATACATTCCATAGAGGATACTTTGTCCACCTTGCCCTCCCACCTTTACCTTCCCGGCGCTGTGCGTCGTAGCCGCTGCTCGCTGCGAGAGCATTCCCAGGGCTCTCTTTTGGTACCGCTCGCTTGGGCCTGAGAAACGGTTTCTATAGCACCTCGAGGCAATCAGATCTCACAACCGCGTTGAGGTGACGATTCGGGCCGTTATATATGCGCAGGCCCTCGCTAACCCGTCTCCCGTTCGACTTTCGCTCGACTGTCTTCTCTTTTCCGTCCTTTTCTTTTCCCTTTTCGCCTTTCCCTCAGCGTGCAAGCCACCCACCGGCGTTGAACGTCGTCCCCTCGTTACACTTCAAGTCGTTTCCCGAATACAGTCCTTTCCACTACAAACCTCACCGGCCTTGGGTACTTGCTCCTGCTTCGCACTCTCGGGAAGAGTCCATTCTTTTTACTGCCCCACACACCGCTATTGCATAGGTGCGTGCGTTGAAGTTTCGAATAGCGAACGGCAAGCTAATCTACATATTTCAGCCCATTCACCCACCCTCGTCAGTCAAGATGCTTAAGAAGGTCTACGGTTTCTACGGCCTCTTCACCCTCTGCATGCTCGCAGGGGCTGCCATCTCCATCGCGTTCTCCCTCGTTTTCGGCAAGAAGGACTTGTTCTTCAACATGATCTTCTCCGCGGAGGACCGTATCAGTGCGTAACCACACGTTTCGGTCTCCCCTACACCCGGCTAACGCACTCCGTAGGCGGTATCATCCTCGGTGTCTTCCTCGCCATTACCTCTGCGATCGCCATCCTTGCCGTTGTGCAGCGCAACCACGTCACCGGTCCTCTCGTCATGCTCAATTGGGTTTTGATCGCCGACGCCGTTGCGGTTATTGTCGTTGGTTCTCGTCTCTGGTTCTTCTCCCTGCGCCAACGCGCCGAGTTCCACACGAAGTGGGTCGAGTTGGCCCCGGCCGACCGCATTACCATCCAGGACATGGTGCGTCGCTTGCACAATTGCCCGAAAGCTCGTTCTAATCCACATGTTTAGTTCTCCTGCTGCGGTTACTTCATGGGCAACGATACCGCCGAGATTGGCGGCAAGTTCTGCACCAGCCAGGACTTCGCCAACTCACTCAACGCAACCAACACGGCTAACTTCTGTGTCACGCCTATCACTGCGAAGACGGACTACACGCTTGAGAACACCTTCACGTGCGCCCCTAATCTGACCCGCTAAGAACTATCCCTGATTGATGTATGCAGGTCCATCTACGCGTTCATGGTCCCCGTCATCGGCCTCTTCCTGGCCTCGCTGTGCGTGATTCAGATGGTATGTGCTGTTCCGTGATATCTCTACGACATTGTACTGATCACTACTCCAGCGCAACGAGATCGAGCGCTTCAAGCGGATCGACTTGAAGCGTGGCGGCCGTGGCTTTGTCTAAACCACGATCCTCGGTTCCCCTACGCTTCTCGTCTCCCTATGTATTTCATCTCAGCGGCTCACTCGTTCTTCCGTGCCTCCCCGTGTCAATACGGGTTCTCCGCGTCCCTGCGCGCAGTTCGCAGCAGAGTGGGAACCCATAGCAACAAAGAAGGCGTTCACGTCGTTGATAATCACCTTGCCGGACGTTTTCTCATCTCTTGTTTGTTGTCCCCGGCCGCCGTGTATAGACCACCCTCCACGTCCGCGGAATGGCTTGTATCTTTAGCAATGGTATCCTAAGATTGTGGAGGACAGGAATCTGAATGGATAATTTGGGATTGCGCAGTTTGAGTCTGAACGTATTCATCGAAGAAAGATACGCTTTAAGCGTTTCGTTTCTGTGACGACCGGCTGCGGAGCGAGCATCGCTCGCGCCTGGACTGCCTGTGGGCGCCTCTGGCCCCGCAGGAATGAAGCGGGCGCCTATTACTGCATATACAATACGGGGTGTATACGCGCCATTTGTGGCGAGCGTAGTCAAGACCAAGATGCATGCATGCATTGATCACACTATTGATTGTAAGAACACGTACAAAGGATCATATTGTAGTATACACGCGTCTACAGACAGCTATACAGTACATCTACCACTGTTCGGTCACGCCGACCCGATAGTCCAGTTACAACTTAGCCTGAGCCTTGGGACCTCCTTGAGCAGCCACAGCAGCCGCATAATCTTCCTGTAGCTTGCGTCTAAGCACCTTGCCAGTGGGTAACTTGGGAATCTACGCTTCGTCAGCATAGCTTCGATGTCACTCGTGTACGGAGACATACCTCATCTATGAAGCCGATGCCCCCACGCAACCACTTCGGTCGACTAAGCCGCTCCTTGATCCACGCCTCCAACTCGTGCGCGACCTGCTTACGGCCTGCCTTCCGCCCGCGCTCAGAGAGCACGATCCATGCGCGAGGTACCTTCTCATCGGACATGCGTGTGCCCGGGACACCGGCAACCGCGACGTCCGTGATGAAGCCACCAGGATGGACGAGGAGTGTGTCTTCGATCTCGAGTGGGGACACCTGGGTACCAGACACTTTGAGCGTGTCCTTCGCGCGATCGACATAGCTAGATGGCCTCAGTACCGCGAACCAGAGCAAAGCAGAGTGAATACCAGACGTACAAGTAGCGCCCGATCTTATCCACCTTGAACCTGTCGCCGGTATGTAACCATCCCTCAGCGTCAAAAGTCTCCGCCGTGGCTTTCGGGTTCTTGTAGTACCCCATCGCCACGTTGCCTCCTTGCAGTAAGAGCTCCCCGGGTTCATCAAACTCGGCGTCTGATCCGTCTTCCCGCACGATACGCGCCCGCATAGATGGAATGAGCACACCGGTAAGACCCGGCGTGGGTTGTATGTGCGCGAACAGCTGCTTGATAGGCTCGACAATCGCCGCCACCGTCTGTATTGATATGAGCGCCTAGTGGTATACAGACATCGGGGCAGATACGTACGCATTCACTCATGCCATAGCCCTCAGTCAGCGAGATAACGTTCTTCGCGCGATGGGCAAGCTTGCTACGAAGCTCGGGCGGGAGGTACGCAGCACCGGTGTTGATGCTCAGAATCCCATCGAGGTTGACTTTGCGAAGCTTGGCATGCGTCGCGAGCTGGTGAGCCATACTGGGCACCATAGACAGTGAAGTGATCTTGTACTTGTGTATCGACTCTGCGACGCGCTCGGGATTCCATTTGGGCAAGTAGACGAAGGTCGAGGGCGCGAACAACATTCGGATGATGAAAGCGTGCAAACCCATGCTGAGACCTGACTTTAGCTTCACCCCTTTGTAGGACACCGTCACTCACGTATGATACATGGGCAGAACGACCAGCGCCACTGGAATGCCTTCCGGTGTATCCAGTTTCGGTGGCTATAAGGCTTTCAATCTCTGTCGACTTTGAATTCCGGAGGATTCCACGTACTGTAAGGACGGTTGCCGACTTCTCAAGCATAATGGCTATTTGCAATGCACCGTAGTATATGTTCTTGTGCGAGAGCAGGACACCTGGAGTTGGTTCAGCATATGCCAAGTCGGACTTCGGGGCCGACGACCCACCTTTCGGCAGACCACTCGTTCCGCTAGAGAAGACCATGTAGGCGATGCTATCCTCCTTTACCAGAGCATAGGGTACACGAGGGATCTTCTTTGACTGTACCCGATGATAAAGGTCGGAAAAGCTCGTTCGTCCGGCAACATGACCGCCGAGGACAAAGATCCTGCTTTCAGGCAAGCCAGTTTCCTTAGCTGCCTCCAGGGCAATAGGCAATAGACGTGGGCTAACGAAGAGCGTCCGCGCATCTGACAGTTTCAGAAGAGTGCGCGACTCCGCCGGTGTGACCAGAGAGGGTATGAGGCTGAACGGAACTCCGATCTTGAAGAGGGCGTAAACGATGACCGGATAGTCCTAGCGCAGGATCAATACAGTGTCATTGAACGGACAAGAGCGCGCATACCATGCAGTTCTCGCTCATGAGACCCACAAAACCCTGTTCAGCCGTGAGGCCGAGTCCCCCGGCGCCGAGCGCTGTCGCAGCGTCGGCGACAAGGTCAAGAAACTCGCGGAATTTGCGTTTCTTTCCCGTAACACCGTCGATTTGCAGGGTGAAGTTGTCCCAAGCTTGGAACTCGGGGCGCTCCAGCGCAAGCTCAGCGTAGTTCTTTGTGGGCCATAGAGGGACCTCCGGCCAGAGATCTGCAGTCAAGATGCCTGGCATGGACAGAAGCGAGTTATGGGCCCGGGAAAAGAGCGCGGCGGGAAGAGAAGCTTGGGGCTGGGGCGCACGACCGTGCTTTTATCGCTATCGGCATGCCGTTCTGAATGCGGGGTAAAGAGCATTTCGCTGAGCAGGGCATCGGCATTTCCGGCTACGCAGTGCCGGGCCAAGTTGGTCTGCTGCTCAACCGCGGGGATCATGCTGGTCTCTGAACAAGGCACGTGTACACGCATACAGCTCGGTTAGTGGCTCCGGGAGCTGTTGTCGCACGCCTGTACCTGGTCGTCGCAGTAGACTCGCCGCCGGTATCAGCTCTGCGCGCTGCCCTAGTCGTTCTAGAATACGTTCTTACAGAAGGACACTGACGCTCATGCCGTTGTCAGCGAGCAGTCTGTCATGTTCCATACGTCATCTTACATGAAGACCACAAGGCCAACGCTGAACGTGAGCGTACGGCTCGACACAGGGAGAGACGAACAGAGGTTGCACCTCTTGGCGTCTATCACGCTGTTGGGAAGGTGTTGTGGATTCCATCGACGTAACAGGATGTGGCAAAGTGAATACACTCGCTGTCATAAAGCTCCCAGTGGCACGCGCGGCGGAAGCAGTTCGAAGACTTCCCTTCTATTCGTCGGTGAACTAATATACCCACCATCGCAAGAGCTCACGCATGCACCGCACTATGCAATCGATGTCTCCCGAGCCCGTTAACATCAACGAAAGGGCGCTTCCCCGGCCCTTTACCACTACAGATCGGGGCCACAAACGGATCCGGAGAACGCCGAGGCGCGTCAACTCACGGCGCGCGCAAGACGCGCCACTTGCATTTACCACTCATCTTGAATGTTCGAACACGACAGATAAACATGACTCTTCTGCGCACAACATTGGATTTCGCTCACCTATTTACCATTGAATGGATCTTTTGGGTTATTCGGGAGGTTCTCGCTGTCGAAGGCGGCAGTGGACGGGCAACCAATGTTAAGACAGGTGTGTGGCATCTTCGCACGACATTCAACACATACTGATTCCCTGCGATCCCCCTACTCAGATATACCCGTAGCTGACTCTGATCAGTTGCATCCAACAGAGACCACGCCCGATGATACACAGACCATCGTCACACCATGGGTCGCCCGAGAGCAACAGGAGGAACATCGTTGGGCTCACCTACGCGCCGACACGTCCTTGCTACTGTTGTCACAAGAGCAGCGCTCAATCAATGCTGCTGAGATATACCAAGAAGCAGATGCCCTCGCTCGCATAGCGAATCTATTGCGCCAGCGCGCTGACTACGTCGCTCAGCCGGCCGTCTTGCGCCTTCCTCCCGAAGTATTCCTCATCATTGCTTCATTCGTCGCGGATGCAGAGCCACCATCA
This sequence comes from Peniophora sp. CBMAI 1063, assembly GCA_900536885.1. Classification (NCBI taxonomy): domain Eukaryota; kingdom Fungi; phylum Basidiomycota; class Agaricomycetes; order Russulales; family Peniophoraceae; genus Peniophora; species Peniophora sp. CBMAI 1063. Next base: position 133,635 of record UWZB01000819.1, on the reverse strand, counting down.
GCGGCCCGCTTCACCCAGCGCCGCCACTCGCTCTTCGCCGTGGATAACGACTACATACACACTGGAGAGACATTCAATGCTCTTGACGACGATGGTTCCCTGCGTCCTGCAACCATCGGCTGGGTGAAACTGGCTCACGTCTGTCGCAACTGGAGATATTTGTGCTCGAATGCCCCCGAACTATGGGCTCGTGGTATCGGCTGTTTACCAAGCATGCTCTTGGAAGCCATGCAACGCGCGGGAGACCACGTCCCCTACGACATCTGTGTGCGGACCACACTCTCAGAGCTCGAAGTGGACACTCTGTCCGCTATGCTCACCAGCCGCGGCCGTTCGCTAGACTGGGTGCTGAAAGACCCCACGCAAAGCGGTGTCGCAAGCGGTCTTCTATCCGGACGCGACCTGCCAGCTTTGACATATCTCAGGGTCAAGACTCCCTATCGAACCTCCTTTGACGTGGTCCCAGTATACGCGCCATTCACGGCGCCACGGCTCGCTGAGATCGACATGGCGTTCATCCTCGTGCCCTTCATTGCTCCCGCCTTAACCTCTCTCCAACTATACTACGTGCAGATGCCCCCCAGTATGCTCCTGGACGTGTTCCGAAGGTCTCCCTTGCTGAGGATCATCGATGTGTCCATGTCGTGGGGTACACATTGGAAAGATGCCGATTTCCCTGACATCAGCGAAAAAAGTTCTCTACCGCACCTCGAAACTCTGCAGTTGTCGGCTAGGAATATACCGGGAACGCTGATTGCTCGTCTCCTGCGCTCGTTGACCACGACGTCGAAAGTCGAAGTCGAACTTGCATGTGCCTGTGAAGACACCGACGACATCTCAGAGCTTTGGGAGACCGTTCGAAAGACCTTCTGGCAAGAGGCGCAACCATGGCACCTCATCATGAACCCAGCGTCCGTGAAACTGCGTATGGCCGAACATATTCAGTGTTCGCGCACCGCAGCCTGCGGCGGGCGCCTGCAGCGCGGACATCTGGACTTCGGCTGGCAACGACGTCTTCCCACCGAAACGCTCCTGCGCCAAGCCTTCACGAAGCCCAGTCTCAGTCCAATGTTCAAAGACCTCCTCTCCGTGGACGTATGGGTGTTATCGCTGCCATCAGAGGAGTGGCGTGCGATTCTGACCCAACTCTCGTCGGTACGCTCAGTAAGCGTGGATGCAGGGCGTGAGGACGACATAGACTGCACCGCCTTCTTTCAAGCTCTCGCACCCGACGCGGCCGGCTCCGAGCCCTTACCGCGGTTAACACGGCTGACCATCTCAACTTGGTGCAAGACCACTCTCGCAGATGTCGTGTCAATCATCAAACGTCGCTCGACATACGCCGAACGCTTCGGGCCTACTTCCGTAATGCAGAAGTTTTTGGAGTTGCGGCTTGGTGTTCTCGACCTCAGGTGGAAGGCGAGCCCCACTCTGACCGCTCAGGAGGTGCAGGACGCGATAACTTATATCAATGCTGTGGTATGGCACGACGGTTGGATAGGCGGTCCTCAAAGCACATCATTGAGAGCAGACAATGATGATCTGCGACGCGGCAAGAGGTTCGTGTATAACAGCGCGGACGGATCGCGGGTTGCGGCCTTCTGCCAAGCTTGCTTTGGTCGAGCTTGCCAGTGTGGCATATGCCAGATGCTCTCCGTGGACGGCGGTACAGCTGCATGAGCGTCAAGCCTTCTGACACCGTATAACTTGCCATTGGCCGTAGGGGGAAGCGGGCGTTCGGAGCTCTTTCAGTGTATGATCATTTTCAACGAGCAAGATGTATTGGGAACAATTATCATGTACAATATACAATCCTGTAACGCGTCCCAGCGCGGTAGCCGTACTTGTACAACAATATAGCCAATTAAGCACACAAACACCAATCGGGCGTCTAACCCGTTTGCTCTCCTTCTGGTGAACCCTGTATGATTGATGCTTTAGTATGTGGCAGTGAGCTCAATAGAAGACTGAAACCTCACGTAGGAGATGTAGTCAGGACTCTCACAAGCCTTGTACTCCTTGAGCAATTCGTCAGCCGTAGCGCTAAATCGAACATGTCAGTAAGGTTGGCGAGCACGCGGACTGACTACACACCGAGCATCGTCAAACTCCTCAAGCCCGTTCTCGAACATCCGCTCCTTCTTATACTGCTCCATGAACGCATTGCGCTTCCGTAGCCTATCGAACTGATCCAACATGCGCTTAAACAAGCTGGCAATGCTCGTGTGATTCGCGAGCATGAGCCCGCTCACGCGGTGATTCGTCGTCACGTATGGTGATCGCCGTGTGAGCGCGACTTGGATGCTCGCAGGGCCCCATGGAATGAAGTTGGCAAGCTGACGTTCGCGGATACGGAGCAGAGACTGATGGACATCCGTTGGATCAACGTCGCCTTGGATGACGTTGAGGATGGAGATGTAACACGCTGTTTTGCTGGGTGTGGTCGAAACCATGCGGTTCTTTGGTTGCAATAGTCGACGCATAACGTCGAGCACCGTTGTTCGTCGGATAGTCTTGGCCTGTAGCAATCTAATCAGCAACTCGGCGCCGTATGTAAACTACAAGAAGTTCGTTACCTGCTCGACGGAGTCGTTTGTGAAGGGGGTGTATGAGGTCATGAGGAAGTGACACCTTGGTGTCGGGATGAGGGAAGCAATGATGCCGACAAGGTCGTTATTCATGTAGCCAGGGTATCGTAGAGTTTGAGTGCTGGCCGCCATGACAGTAGCAACCTATGACAGTCAATCAGCATCTTGTATAATCACGTGCATCGAAGAGCGCACAAGTTGATTCGTCTGATCAAACGACGGCGTTTGAACGTGTAGCCTGTCGGCCGCAATCCGTGCAAGAGCGCCGTTATCGAGGACAACAACCGAGTCCGCATGGTTCGTGAGTCGTTTGAGTGTCAGTAGTGCATTGTACGGTTGCACGACGACATCTCCTTCTTGCGCGTTCGGGAAGACTGAGTAAGTCTGGATCAACTTCTTGGGAAACTTGTCGTTTAGACGCTCGAGCAAGAATGAGCCGAGACCAGAGCCCGTGCCACCCGCAATTGAGTGCATGACCATGAAGCCCTAGTGTGACCTCGATGAGACAAAGCGCGCAAGCTACATGCTCAAGCGCACCTCTAGTGAATCGCTGCCTTCAGCCTCGCGGTCGACCATCTCCATGATATCTTCGTACAGCCGCTCGCCAGCCGCGTATCCCTGTGCCCAGTTATTACCCGCACCACCACCGTCTTTCGACAAAAATATGTTCTCTGGGTTATACAGTCCGGCATATGGCGATGTGAGGATGTTGTGGATCACCTGCGCTTCACCACTCGCGAGTCAGTCGAGAGATACGCGCCAAGAGCAGCCAAACGCACGCGAGGTTCAAGATCAACGAGGATAGCGCGCGGTATATAGTGCTCGTCGTCCGCCTGGTAGAAGAATACGTCTTTCCGGTCTCCGCCCTCGGTGGCCCATTCTTCGAGGATACCCTCTTGGTTGATTCCGTGCTCAGCGCACAGGCGTTGCCAGAATACAGAGCCGACTATCTCAGCCTGTGAATACCAGGCCGCTCTGGTAGAGACATATTCGACGTACCTTGATTTCCGCACTGGCCAAGCTGTACTGTGACGATCTCGCGAGGCATGATACGCGTAGATGGTCGTCCGAGACGTCGCGTTTGATCGCGGTTCGCGCGACTGTACTCTAATGACGTGGGAAGGAGCACGCCGCGCTCTTGGTTCAGATCAACGACTCGGTGTATTCGGATTTTAACTATGACTGGCAAGTTCATGAGCAATATAGAACATCATGAGATCTTTGAACGCGTGTGCATTAGAAAGAGCGGCTTTCAATTCCCTACGATCCACTATAACTAATTCGCGTGATGGATCGCCGGCTAGTACTACTACAAGTCCTCCTCAACATCACCCTCGTTGGATGTAAAGACCTTGCCATATCATTTCCCGGCCCTTCTAGCAGAGCTATGTAGTAAACTGCGAGCTTGGATGGCGATAGCGATCGCATTGTGCTAGCCTGGACGTGCGGTTCGTGAAAGAGTCTCCACGGGGGGACCAGGTGGTTTGGAGATGTGTGGCGTGGGTATAGTCGAGGACGCCGTCGACTAGGCGAATGCATTGACAGCACTTGCAGTCTCGCAGACATCGAGCTTGGTCGAAGTCCCAGTTTCGGGGAATTGTAACGCTCGGTTCGTACCGGAAGGCCGAGCAACGACGGCGCAGATATCCCTTGGCGGCTATAGCGTAGTGACATCATCCTGTTCTATAGGCCTACGTGTTGATGAGCCATTAATTCGATGTACGATGAGATGACAGCGGTGCCACCCACCCGAAAGCTAGATGTACAAGCTTAATCCCGCTGCCCCGTTCTGCGATCCTCCATCCGTGCTATCGTTCGGCTCCGGTTGCATCTCGATCTTGCGCACGAGCTTCCACGGTACCAAGACCTGCCCAACGAACCGTCCATCGGGGTTCTCCTTCGGACCCAACCGAAACTCGTCCGTATTGACTAGCAAGATATTCATAGCTTTATCGGTCCCCACGAATGTGCCAATGAAGATGCGACCGTCTGATATGGATATGCGTAGAGTCTCTTGCAAGAGGGATTGTAGCGCCTCGACGGCTTGCGGGTTCTGGAGCATGGTGCTGATGGCGGTCGACGGTAAGCAGGCGTGAGAACGACACGTACCGCGTCTCGAGCGCGTTACGGCGCGACTTGGTTCGATGCTTGCATGAACCCGTACGAGAGCCCTCCCGCCCGCACCATGCAGGGCACATTCGACTCCGGAAATACCCACAAGTACTCGGTCATTCTCCCCACCTATAATGAGAGGAAGAATCTGCCTGTGATTGTATGGCTGCTCAATAAGACGTTCACCGAGAAGTGCGTTGCTATGACCCGTGGTGCGCTACCGTGCGGCTGAAGCTGAGATAAGTATATAGCGGACTGGCTTGGGAGATCATTGTTGTGGACGATAACAGTCCTGATGGGACGCAGGAGGTCGCGCGTCAGTTGGCGAGGGTCTACGGCGAAGATAAGATCGTGCGTTGTGATGGATATGCCGAGTGCACTGACGCTGACCCGTATTTAGGTCTTAAAGCCGCGGGCCGGTAAGCTTGGTCTTGGGTATGCTCTCTACTCGAATGCACGGCCTGCAAGCCGACTAATTGATGATCTAGAACTGCATACATTCATGGCTTGGACTTCTGCACTGGCGACTTTGTCATAATCATGGACGCCGACTTCTCCCATCACGTACGTTCTTGCCGAGTATACGACGTACCCCCGAGACTTACGCCCTGTGTAGCCCAAGTTCATTCCGCAATTTATCCGGTGAGTTCATACGCAAGTGATGAGTTGAGGATGGCCTCCTGATGAACGCATGCAGGCTGCAACAAGCGCACAACTTTGACATCGTGACGGGTACACGATACAGGGCCACCGCAAAGCCCGCTATGTCGGGCACTGAACCAGGAGGTGTACACGGCTGGGACTTGAAGCGCAAGTTTGTCTCACGAGGAGCCAACTTCCTCGCGGACACCGTTCTCAGCCCTGGTGTTTCCGACTTGACAGGCAGCTTTCGGTAAGTCAGCCCTTTACTTGCCTCCAATGCAACGCCGCTGACAACGTCGGTTGCAGTCTGTACAAGAAGTCTGTCCTTCAACACGTTATCACCCTTACCGTATCAAGAGGATACGTTTTCCAGATGGAGATGATGGTACGCGCCAAAGCGCTGGGATACACCGTCGGCGAGGTGCCCATCACATTCGTCGACCGTATCTTCGGGGAGAGCAAACTGGGAGCAGACGAGATCGTGCAGTACGGGAAAGGTGTCTGGAGCCTGTTCACTAGTGTTTGAAGTAATGTAGCGCTGTACAATGGGCCTCATTTTCGTGGAAAGCACTGTATCCGACCCTTCTGGGTGGCAATATGCCCGAATTTCGCGAGCGCGTCCATCAGCTGACCGCGTCGGCCGCTCGACGCGTCTTTCGCGTCAACGTCTTGCGCCGGTCTCTCACCGTGGCGTCCACCATGCCGAGCTCATCACTAGTCCGCGCCGCCATATTTGCGGCCGGCGCCGCCGTAGGAGGAGGTGTTGCTACCGTACTGGGCCGAAAGAAAGCGCAAGAAGCCGCGCCGCTGGGTGTACCAGTGTACGCGCCACCTGTGACGAGCAAGTCGCCGTCAAACACACCTGCAGTCTCACTCGGTTCTTCTGGGGCACCCGTTCTTGCTGCTGGACTACCTACTGTGCCTGTGCTGAAATACGGAAACCCTGGACCTATCACGGACCAGTTCGCTCGTCAGGCGTACGTCGCGGCGTATGACAGGCGTCTACGCCATCCTGCATGGGTGCGTCGGACCATCCCGCGATTCAATATAATTCCTGACCGTACATGTCTGGTAGACAGCTGAACACCTGACTCTTGCGTCACTGGGCAAGTCACCGCTCGACCCCATACCAGGTGGCGAGACGGGCGACAGGCAGAAATCGCAGTTCGTAGAGGACGAGGCTATTCCTTTGCCGTTCCGAGCACGACTGCAGGATTACTTCCGTAGCGGATATGACCGAGGGCACATGTGCGTGTTCTTTATTGCATGGTATGCGTTCTTGTTACTAAATATACGTGTAGGGTGCCCGCTGCGGACGCGAAGAAGTCGCAGACCGCGATGGACGAGACCTTCCTTTTGTCGAACATTGCGCCACAAGTCGGGGCAGGGTTCAACCGCCACTGTACGTTGCGTGTACTCTTATCTCATAGTGTACGATGTACTGATAGACCGTTGTATTTAGACTGGGCATACGTCGAAGACTGGTGTCGTCGTCTGACCGGCAACTTCTCCGACGTCTACGTCTTCACAGTCCCACTATACCTCCCCCACCGTGATCCCGACGGGAAGAATAGAGTTGTACGTGTTTCTTATCTCTCTTTGGGAGGTCAGATGTCTGATGCGCTCGCTAGACCTACGAAGTCATCGGTAGCCCGCCGAACATCAGTGTACCGACGCACTTCGCGAAGGTCGTTCTCACCTCGCGGCCGTCCTCGCCTTCTACTCCACACCTTCAGGAGATCTCGACAGGCGCCTTCGTGTTACCCAACGCTATCATCCCCGACGAAGCTCCCTTCGAGTCCTTCATCGTGCCCGGTACGTCCATACATCTCAAACCTCAACCGAGAGGTTCGGCTAGGACACATGGCTTATACAATGCATAGTGGATGCCGTCGAGCGTGCGGCCGGTCTCACGTTCTTTTCTGACGAGATCAAGAAGAACTCGAAGCACATATGCAAGACGACCAAGTGCGACGTGATAGTGCGAAGATTCGATGATGCTCAGAAGAACACGAAGCGGATATCTGCGCCCAAGTAGATGAGCTTGTGGTATTTCGCATACTGCCTTGCGTTTGCTGCACCGTCGCGTACCTGTCGCGTACCTATATGAGGATACTCGATCGTTTGTTGCAAACGCGGCGGCCGTGAATGGTCGAGGTGAAGCGAGAGCAAAGGTTCCGGCCGTGAGCAATCGAGCGCATGTCGAGCGCACCAAAGCTGCACGAGAAGACGTAGAAGCACTTCAAAGGATACCATGATTGGCTTTCAATGCATCACGTTCAGATATCCTAGGACGAGCGTCTGATTGTACAGTACAAAGTTCTCATGTTGAATGCAGAAGGCAAACTGGGAACCTGATATTGGTCCGTCAGAAAAGTTCTCGGCCGTCGGGCCTGAAGCCGATGACGCGGGGCGAGTCAGTAGAGCAGTCCGATCGAACCAATATAACTTTTGAGCTTCAGCACCTTCGCATCCAGTCGTCCACCATCCCACATCCGTACTACCCCGCAGCACCTCCCAGACTCTGTCCACCATGGGTTGCATGCTGTATGTCTCTGAAATACCCCCGGGCGCTTTGGCCTCTTGCTGATCTCACTGCAGCCACGACCCCTCTCAAAAGTACAAGCCGTACGTTCCGCTGAAGCTGGAGAACCGGCAATGGCCTTCGGCGACGTTCGGAACCAAGCCTCCAGTCTGGCTGTCAACCGACTTGCGCGACGGCAACCAGGCGCTGGCGAACCCGATGACGATCGAGCAAAAGACGACGTTCTTCGAGCTCCTGCTCGAGTGCGGCTTCAAGGAGATCGAGATCGCGTACCCGGCCGCGAGCGACACCGACTTCAACTTTGTACGCGGCCTGATTGAGCGCAACGCCATCCCGGACGACGTGTGGATCCAGGTTAGTGTGCACATTCGGATGGGAGATGCGTTCGGTGATCGTGACAGGCAGTGAGCCCAGGTTTTGACGCCCGCGCGTGAGGACTTGATCAAGCGCACGATCGACGCCGTCGCTGGGTGCAAACATGCCATCATTCACATGTACAACGCGACCTCGCCCTTATTCCGTTCTGTGGTGTTCAAGAACTCGAAAGAGCAGACTGTAGCGCTCGCAATTCAGCACACCGAGATCGTGCGAAAACTCACGGACGAGGTCACAAAAACGCATGGGACGCAGTTCCGCTTCGAGTACAGCCCGGAGACGTTCTCTCAGACTGAACCAGACTTCGCGCTTGAGGTCTGTGAGGCGGTCAAGAAGGCTTGGGGAAAGGCTGGACCGGAGCATCTGGAGAAGATCATCTTCAACTTGCCAGCCACCGTCGAGGTCGCTCCGCCAAACCACTTTGCTGACTTGGTAAGGCTACATGCTCATGTACTAGTGGACCAATCTGATGCTCTTATAGGTTGAGCTCTTCCACACTCGTATCACCGAGCGCGAAAAGGTCTTGATCAGCTTACATCCTCACAACGACAGAGGTGTGGCACTTTGATTGCGCTATGGCGTTCCCCACGCTTATCGTTTTCACTTTCTCTAGGAACGGGCATCGCTGCCGCTGAACTCGGCTTCCTCGCAGGCGCTGACCGCATCGAGGGCTGCTTGTTCGGAAACGGCGAGCGCACGGGAAACGTTGACCTCGTCAATCTCGCTCTGAATTGGTACACCCAGGGCGTCCACCCCAACCTTGATTTCAGCGACCTCCAACACGTCATCGACGTTGTAACACAATGTAACGATCTCCCCGTTCACCCTCGCCACCCATACGCCGGCGAGCTCGTCTATACCGCCTTCTCCGGCTCGCACCAAGACGCGATCAAGAAGGGCTTCGAGGCGCAAGCCAAACGCAACGCCGAGGAGAAAGCGCGCGGAGAGAACGAGATCTGGGACTTGCCATACTTGCCCATCGACCCCGCCGACCTCGGCCAGAACTACGAGGCCGTCATCCGCGTCAACTCTCAATCAGGCAAGGGCGGTATCGCGTACCTCATCAAGCAGAACCTGCACCTCGATGTACCCCGCAAGATGCAAGTCGCGTTTTACCAGGTCGTACAGGCCATCTCGGATCGCGAGGCGCGCGAGATGACCGTCGAGGATATCACAAACGCGTTCCGCGAGACGTACCACTTTGGCGGCGGCAAGTACGAGGGGCGTCTGGCTCTGCGCTCGTTCCGCATCACGTCGGTTCCTGCAACGGACGTCGATGGCGAGGCGGACGATATCCGTCAGTTCGACGGCACAGTCGTTGTCGACGGCGTAGTTCGTGTCATCCGCGGTGATGGCAATGGACCCCTGTCGGCTCTGCTCGCTGCCCTGCGCACGCACCTGGACATCAACCTCGCCCTACGCGAGTACTCCGAGCATGCCATCGACACTGCAGGCGACGCCGAGGACTCGCGCGCGGCGTCGTACATCGAGCTCGTACCTGCCGACGATCGCAAGTCCAGCACATCCTGGTGGGGTGTCGGTGTCGACCGCGACATCGCCGGCTCCGGCCTACGCGCCGTCCTCTCCGCCGCAAACGCACACATCGGTGATCGCCCTTTGCCCGAGCTTAAGCTCAGCTTTGGCCTCGGCGTGCGCTCAGGCCAGGGCGACGTCGCGAGTGCGCTGCAGCATGCCATGGAGCTCGAGCTCCCTCGCCGCCTGCAGACAGCCTTCTTCGAAGTCGTACAACGCGTCGCACGCGATTCGGGCGACGAGATCCCCGTCGATGCGCTGCCGAAGCTGTTCAAGGACACCTACGGGTACGACACCATCCTCGAGACTGGCCCCGTCGTCCTGCGCTCGTTCGAGCTCGAGCATCTGGTGGACAAGCGCGTGAAGATCACGGGCGAGTTCACGTTTGACGGGAAAGAGCAGAAGATCTCGGGAGAGGGCAACGGCCCGCTTTCGTCTGTACTTGCGTGTCTGCATCAGGCTATTGCGGGGTCGCTCGCTGTGCGCGAGTACTCTGAGCATGCGCTGGGTGTTGGATCAGACGTCGGCGCTGTATCGTACGTCGAGCTCACGTATGAGGTCGATGGGAAGAAGAGCGCTGCGTGGGGTGTCAGCTCGGATGAAGATATCGCGGCTAGTGGTCTAAGGGCTGTTATGGCTGCCGCGAGCAGGGTTGGCGTTGTGTGGAAACAAAACTGAGCGTTGTAGCTCTGCTTGTACTATACCTAGGGGATATCTCCAGCATAGCATGTACACATTCTATCCATCCATCTTGTTCTCATATCGCTCGTGAGCCCGACTCAACCCCTGGCCCGACAGATGATGCTTCGTAGGGCATGCTTCATCCCGGCGAGAGCAAAAGAACTAGTGTAGTTTTAGTACATGAGCAGCGACATGGTCACCAAAGCGTAAAAGAACTCGTAAAGGAAGAACTAGGACATCGCGACGAAGCAAGACAAAGCAGAACATAACAGATGTAGAAGCGTAGTGGGCTGCATCGTCTGGCGCTCAGCGGCGCGCTTTGCCGTTTGTAGCCTTGCCATTCGTCTTGCCCTTCGCAGGCGCCTTCTTCTTCGGACGATCGTCGTCAGAATCATCGCGGCGACGACCAGGCTCGCCATTCTTCTTGTCGTCTGCGATACATTGTCAGTACTGCCGTACATAAATAGATTAGTGCACGCAGGCATACCTCGCTGCGCCTTGGCCTCCAGGGCATCCCAATCATCACCGGACGAATCCTCATCGTCGTAGGACCCGCTACCGGAGTCGTCGCTACCAGTGCCGTCACTGAACTCGCTCTCATCGTCGTCCTCGCTCTCTTCGACGTCTGACGCTTCGAACTCGGACTCCTGCTCACTCTCGTCCTCGTCCGCGCTCTGCAGTAAAAGACGTCAGTCATGAATCGGCGGGATGCCAGAAAATGACATACGTCGTCGCCTGCGCCGCCGAGGAAGCTCCAGCCACCGGTCTGGAAGAACTCGTACGGGCTATCATTGATGCTCTTCATGATGGTGGCCCAGTTCAAGTTGATAGCCGACTCCGCGAGCGGGATGTCACAGTTGTCGAGCCAGCCCTTGACGTCGTCCAGCTGGTTGCTCGGAATGGAGTTGATGTGCAATGGCGTCTTCGTGTAGTCCTTGTGAACGAGGATCATATCGAACTGTTTCAAGCCGAACTGCACGCGCTCGAGTGATGCGATCTCGATCTCGTTCAGGTTGACCACAAGGAAGGGCGTGTCGGTGAGATGGACGAGACAGTCTGTCGTTGGCTGCAACTTGACGTTCGTACGGAACGGCACACCCTCGAAAGCGAGCTCGCGGAAGGGAATCTCGACATCCATGTTCTCGCCAGTCTACGGAGGCAATCGGCAATCACTCCGAATGAGCGCGGAATGGGACATACCGATGCGTTAAGCGCCTCAACGACACGCTCAGCGAAGCTCTTGAACTCCTTATTGAGCATCGCCCGGCGTTTGCGCTCTTGCTGCTCGACCTCGATCTCATCCTCGTCACCGTAGCGGTACTTGCGCTTACGGTTACCAGTCTCATCGAACTGAGCTTCCGAGGCCTCGCGGTAGAACTGCACGTCTTGCGACTTCTTCTTGCCCATCATAATGGGTGCTTTCAGATGTATGTGCAGAATGACAAGGAGTTCGTGATCGCAAGGTTGGAAGAAGACGTGCTCGACGTTGCTGAAGAGGATATCTGCAGTGGGCGCTTAACTAATATATCCGCCTGGAGAATCACGAGCGTACGTACCGACTTTCTGCGAGCCCATAGGAGACTGGTACCGCAGACCGTTCTGGTGGATCTCGACCTCGCCTGGGAGACGCTTGCCGTCCAGAGGCGGGCGAATGAAGACCTCGGCCAACTTAAGTGGACGGCGTCCCTTGACCTCGAGAAGCTTATCTTGCTCAATGACATCCGCCAGCTCCTTCTTCTGCTGCTCGCGCTTATTGACCTCCTTCTTCAACTCAGTTATCTGCTTGGAGATGGAGTCGAAGCGGTGGCCGTCGAGCGTACGGTACGTGATTGAGCGAACGAAGGTGGCGTCCGGATCTTCGAAGGGTGTATCTTCCTTCTTGCCGGTAAGTTGACCGGGTGTCTGGAAGTTAACGCGAAGATAGGTGTAGTCGCCCTCGTCATTCTTGCTGACATTCTTGATCGCATTGATGTGGAAAGGTACCGCAAAGCCATGGATGGGGAGGATGACAGTCAAAGCTTTCCTGTCGACCATGATCTGCATGATGGTGTCAGTTGACTCTCACCATGACATGCAGAACAAACGTACTCGGAGATTCTCCGTATCCTTCGGAAGTGCCGCCTCACCCTTGTAACTCTGGAACTTCTTGAACGTCTTCCCCTCATTCCCGCCCGCCCTCGTGCCAGACTCCGTCCACTTCTCCAGACCCTCAGCTTGGATCTTCTCGTGCAGCTCCTTCTGGTGCTCCGCGATCTTCTGCGCTGCTGACTGAACGATCTCCGCCTGTGCTGCGCTTCGCGTTTTGTTGCGCAGGACTTTTCCGCCGGCGGTCTTATTTTTTGCGGGTGAAGGGTTCGACTTTGAGGGCTTCTTCGGCGCTTTCTTCTCCGCGTCCTCGTCGGTGAAGTAGAGCATAACGTCACTCGTCGCTTTGACGACATCGGTGAAGCAGACAGCCTTCTCCAAGCCGATCTTGACAGTATCGTTCAGTTGAAGGGCGTATCTGAGTGACTTGTAAACCCAGCATCTCGGCGCGAATCAGTGGTACTCACTTGTCCCCCTTCTTGTCTACCAGATCCGTGAAGCCGAGCGAGAGGTTGAAAACCATGTTCGACTTCAATTGACGAGCATTCTTGGAAGAGAGCAAGTAGCTGGCGTCACGGAACTCCAGACCCATCTGTGGCTTTGTTAGGCGATGCATCAGTGAGCAAAGTGTGAGGACTGACGCCAAACCCGATGTTCTTGACGAAGTGTTTCTCGAGTTCGGGCTTCTTCTGCTTGATGAATGACAAGGCGTGCTGATACAAATCGCGAATGACTGCGCCTTCTTTCATCCGACCGAGCAAATCGGCCTGAAGTGCCAGCAGAAGGTTATAGTTGTCTTCTTGTTCCTGTGCTGGCTGTCAGACCGATCGCACTTCATGATATCTTGGGATGGTGTACCTTATCCGCGTCGATGATGAACGTTCGGCCCACGTTGGAGCTATAGCCCTTGTAGCGCAACCCTAGACTGATTAAGAAAACGCCCTTATGCGCCATCAAATCGGCCGAGGACTCTGCTGCAGTCCTAAGGTCGTAACCGGCTTTCGTGTTTCGTGACTGGATTATGGGCGTGTAGCAGAACTCGACCAAGTCAAATTCAACCTAGACGAAGGTCTCAATCAACGGTTACCGCACAGAAGTATAATCTCGCACGTACGTCCTTGAGGTTCCGGCCCTTGCTCCAAACTTTCATGTCGGGTCCCTTTGCTGAATCACCCTCTCCACTGCCCAGACGAGCCTCCATCTGCGAAGCGAAGCTCTCGTGCGAAATCTCGAGCTCGCGGTCGATGATCGTCTCCAGCTTGGTGGCGGCATAATTGGCGAGAAGGCAGGAAGTCAGATTGGCTGCGCTGCGGACATATTTCTGCCAGACATTGAGAACGCGCACGTAGAATGATTGTTCAGCAACGTACGAGCTCGTCCTCGTCCTTCACCGCCATGAGAGCTGACACCCCGACTGAGATATCGACAGTCTCCACCGCCTTGCCCGAGGCCTCGTAAGCTTTCTTCCACTCCTCGATGACCTTGCCCGTGGGAGCCTCCTTCGCGAGCGTTCCAACGCGTTGAAGCGACGTATACGCGTCAACGAAACGCGGTAATGCGTCGGTGGGCGGTTCTTTGGCTTTTGCTTGAATCAAAAGTTCGATGGGAATGCAAGTATCATGTTTTCGCAGTTGATCCAAGTGTTTTGCTATGGATGTACATAGGCGTTGAGTCACGTTGACCAAACGGAACCGCATAGCGAATGGAGCGCGCACCTTTGGTGGGCGAACACAGCACGTAGACCTTGTCTTTCGTGATAAGCATCAACGTAGCCGGGAACTCAAATCCAAGTAACCATGTCTATCAATGTATAGATTAGCCCATCATATTCACAGGAAACGCGCTCAGAGCGTCGAAAGAAACACGCATACGCGCGCGTCATTGTACACACCTGGAACGCGACGCCTTTCTTCATCGGCTCATCTTCAGGAGATGGATCACCTATTGGAAGGAATAGTCCATCCGCATCCGCAAATGAGCTAAAATCATCGTTTTTGCCGGCACGCTACAGGATAAAGGCAAAGTAAGTCAGTATGCGTATATCCAAATAAGCTATCATTGCGCACCGTCCAACAGTCCAGAATATGTTTTAGACGGGCATTAAAGAGCTGCTTGTCCAGCTGTACGGCCATACTGAGCCTCGGAAGCGCAGGTATCAGGGCAACACAAGCAAAAGCTGGTGGAGGTTAGAACCAAGACGCGTCTTGGTGGCGGGGCGCGTTCTGAACGTGATGCGGTCCGGACATGCCGGGCAACGTTCGTTTATCGCGCACGCGAACTTGCCCATCGGCCACCATCATGTCAGCCTCAAATGTAGGATCGAACTTCAATTAGGATAGTGACGAGTGTCTTACTGACTTCACGTTATGCACCTTTCAATAAGATGCCAACTTT
>UWZB01000819.1:0-118638 GCA_900536885.1 Peniophora sp. CBMAI 1063 | reverse complement strand
GGGCTTGCATGCGCTGCGCATGCCGGAGCTCATCTGCGAGAGGTGCAGTTCGACGAAATCTCTCAGCTTGGGAGCAATGAGCAGCGCGCTGCACTCTTCCAGACACTTATGGGAGACGCGGAAACCTTGATGGGACTCTCACTGGAGTATAAGCGCCGTGCAAACACGCTCCTGCCCATTGCACGTCTTCCCCGCGAGATCCTTTCAAATATCTTCTCGCTTGTCGCAAAGTTAGACCCTCCTCATCTCCGGGTCCATCCCTATGAGACCGACTGGTCAGATCTGTTGCCAGCAGGCACTGATGATATCCTTCTTGAGGTCCAAGGCAAACTTCACCCTCACGAACCCACCTTGGGCTGGATAGTCCTTTCGCACGTATCGAGCGCTTGGCGCTCACTGTGTCTTGCGTCCCCAACACTATGGTCCAAAAATGTTGGGCTCCTGCCCAAAGCCGTCGCAACATTTCTTGCAAGATCCGGGGAAGACGTGCCCCTAGACATCTGTGTGCGTCGCCCGCGGGACGATGCAACTGGCATACACGTTATACACTCTTGCATCTTCGACGTGGTCCCAGACCTACGCATTCAAACAATCGACTGCGATTCGTGCATGGGACGCGACGTACAGAAAATATCGGACGCGATATGCGCCCGACATTTGCCTATGCTGAAGAAACTGAAACTCGAGTTCGCCAGCACTATGGACTTCTCGTTGCCAGGTCCCCTTCCCATGCTAAACGCCCCCTCTCTCGACAAGCTCGTCATGTCGGGAGTTAATCTACCATTCACGGCGCCAAACCTCACATCCATCTCTCTCGGATTTATGGACCGCATCGACGGCTTTTCTGGAGTTGAATTACTACATATACTAGCGTCATGTCCTCGCCTCCGTTCTGCCGAATTCTTGGACTTGAGGCTCAACGATCCAGATAGGATCGCATCGACTTCCTTACAGGCCACACTGCCGCACTTGGAGAATCTCACACTTTCCATCCTCAACCCAGGAGAGGTCTACGTCAATCTGCTGGAACATATGATTCTACCCCCTGCCGTCATACTCGGACTATGGCCACAAGAGCCGCAGACAGATGAGGATGCGGCCTTACTGGCATGCGTCATGCGCTTGATATGGAGACACACACCTTGTCCCGCTCTTGAGCTAGACGGCTCGACTTCCAGTCTATACTTCTATTCCGACATTAACGGATACGATGATGGAGAACCACAGGCGTTCATTGTCAGATGTGGTTTCCCCAACTTCCTTCCACGCCTAATTCCCAACCTACAGTTGCAAACGTACTTGGAGAGCGTCACGCTCTTATACGTATCGGCATCCGTTAGGACCCTTGACCGAGCGCCTTACCGCCGAATGTACGAACTACTCCCCAATGTCACTCATCTTCGCGTCATCGCAGGATACCGAGACGCGCGCACCGAAGACAATGCACCAACTTCCCTGGTTCTTCACGTGCTTTGGAATCAACGCGGGCCAATACCACTACCGCGCCTAAAAGAGGTCGTTTTGGCCGAGGACATCAACGTGAAATATGTCAACCTTCAGAAGGACATCCTGCCCTCTCTGATACGTCGCACGGAGCATGGCGCAAAGGTGCTCAAGCGGCTGGACCTGCAGTGCTTCGAGTATCCGGGCGAGTTTGAACCTATTACCTTGGCACTGGGCAGGTTCGTGGGCGAGGTTCGATGGAAGGGGCAAACAGCAGCAGAGGGTAGTTGAAGTACACGGTTGTACAAGACTCTCGTCACGGGAGTAAAGACGCGGGAAATTGTGCTTGTAGACTGCTAGATGTATCCAATCTTGTCAATGACCATCGTATATTGCATGGCCCATACTGATGGACGAACAACTGTGACGATGTCGTTCGAAAGAGTCAACGTGGGCTTCAGAAGATACCTGGTACTGATGACCCTTGCGTCAGGGTGCCTTTACTGGTATAAGTTTCAAGCTAGAGGCCGTTCCGATACCTGCTGTACTCATCGTGAGTACAAGGCTCAGTGTGAGCTGGTTGCAGGTACATGAATGACGCGGTATTTCTTCATTGTGTATCAAGGTACAGAGAAATACAATTACATTACAGTCACATGAGCACAGATAGAACATCTTTTAGACTCTCTTTGGTACTTATACGCCTGCATCCTCTCAGAACGACCCGAACGCGCGCGACATCATCATCGCCTCCTTCAAGAACTCGACGGCACCAGCCGAATCGAAGCGAGCGTCTGCGGGGAAGACACTCTCGATGACGCTCGCAAGCGCCGCCACATCTTCAGCCGGTGGCGCAGGGCGACCTTCCTCCTCGAGAGTTCTGATAAAATCGGGGAAGGAGAACACTTCAAGGTCCAGCGCAGCATTCTCAACCGCCTCGGCATCGGTAGAAGGAACAACGGGGCGTTTGCGAGCGATGGCGAAGCCGGCTGGCGAGAAATAGCTCGGGGGTTGTATCATGAGGAGCCATCCATCCCAGGACGTGGACGCCTGCGGAATCAGCATGATTCGCTGCGTGTTGGCCCTAAGACCCGAAGGATCAGGTTCTTGCCCCTCAGCCACGCGGATAGCGTCGGTGACCGTGGCGGCATCGCCAAACCAGGTCGTGAAGGCGGCGTGGGGAAGTGCCGAGGAACCGAATAGTTGGCTTCCGGAAAGTGCAAGCATAGAGACTCTCGGGTCTCGCGCGCTAGCTGAGGAGGTTAAGGCGCCGGATACTGCCGCCACTGGCTTCAGTAACGTATAGAGGGAGCGAAGAAGGCGGCTTGGGGTGAAGTACGGGAGGGAAGTGATAAGCGGCTGCCCTCGCATGGGAGTCCCGATAATGCACGTGAAGGCCGGAGTGTAAGGGCACGACGGTCGAGCATCACGGGCCCGCCGGAAGAACGCGTTGTGCCCGATGAACTCAAGAGGATAAACAGACTTTGGGGAGGATGCGAGGAGGCCGTAGATGTCCTCATCCGACACGAGGGGGCAGTCGAATATGGTCAGCTGCCGAAGGTTGGGAGCTGCGTGCAAGATGTTTTCGAGGTCGTGAATGGCCACTTGACTGTTCCCGGTAAGATCGAGCTTGACAAGAGCGCCGCCAACTGCCTTGACAAGGCCGAGGATGGCGGTGGGAGATAGCTCGATGTCCGACAGGTCGAGGGCGTCGACGTTTCGGGAGTCTCTGCCAATGACGAGACTGAGCAGTCCCGCCGCCGCCTCAGGAGACGGGGTTAACTCGCGCAAGGCGCTCAATGCGATCTCGGTTTGGCCAGGTACGGATGGAGAGTCTTCGACGGGTTTGATGTCACCCGTGCTGGCCGCGTGAAGAACGGCCTTGCGGAAGGGAGTACCTGCCAAGCTTGGCATATCAGGCTGCGGAGGAAGAGGTGCGTCCGAAATTGTAGAGGTGGCCGGTACAGCGTCGTCCTGGGAGACAGCATCGCTGGGCACGTAAGTACCGGCAGCGACCATCTTCTTCCGTGCACGTGTGTACTCTCGAGGCCAAGCCTCAACGAGTAGGTCGATAGACATGAGAGGGACGGCTTCAAGAGCGGATATGGTTTGCATAACCATGCGCTCGGTGGCGACATCATCACTCAAACCCTCTTTGTCTTCAAGTACGGACTCGTCGATAGTGGCGAGATCGACAGTTTGAGGGTAGTATTGCCGAACGTACTGTTCAGCAGTGAGAGGAGGGCCGCCAATCGCGTTGAAGCAGTAGGACGGATTGGCCGGATCTGTAACATCGATGACCGTAATGCCGTCGTTATTATCTAGATGTAGCAGTGTTAGACCCTGATGGCCTTCTGTTCAACGCAAACGACGTACCACCCTGCGATGTCTCCATCCGTGCGTCAAGGACAGCGTTAGAGAAGGTCGTGCCGGCAACGTACACCGGATCATCGTCGAGATTGACGTTCCAGGACAGTTGCAGAAGGTAAGCGATGAAGGGGCAAGGGACGTAGTCCTCTCTGGATCTGGGGGCATAGGCGGGAGGGGCGGGGACCTCGCCCCAGTTTCCCTGCACGTTTGCGATCTCACGGCGTATCATCTGAGCATTATCGGGCTGTGAGATGAGCTTCAGAAAGCGTGAGAGAAGTTGTAGGGCTGTGCGGCCATAGCACCACTGGTGATGATACGCGGCGACGCAGCGACGGTGGCCAGTCGTTTCGTCTTTGCGGCGCACGCGCGCGATAACGTAGACTTGGTGGCGCTGACCCATGGTACGAGAATGCGGGGCAGATGGGAGGATTCGTGTAAGAAGGACGTCGACTGCTTCTCAGCTTTTATAACTGGAGACCTGCATGTCCATCCAGATAGAGCAGTCGTTTGACGCCTTCCTAACCAACTTCCCAAGGGAGTCAACGGGACCTGCCGGTCTTTTGTTCTATCGTTTGAGCGGCACAGTGGACCAATTGGGTTAAGTCCATCTCAAAGCCTTTAAGTGAAGCAGAATTGCGCGGCGAGATATCTACGCGAGTTATCACTTGGTGAGTATTGAAGGTTGAAGTTGCATGGCGGTTCGCGGCAAGCCTCAAGTTGACTCTTGGGAGAATTCGAGTGTCGGCGTGGCACTATTCCGGCCCGAACGTGCCGACCCTAACCTACTTCAAGCCTCAAGCTCACCCGAGCCAGAAGGAACAACGGTCACGGTATAGTAGCACAGAGCACTACACAATACACACACAAACAACCCTAAATCCCAGGCCTCCGCCTCGGCGTCATCGTAACCCTCGTCGTAGACGCAAAACCCCCCACATGCCTCGGCGTCCCAGGCATCGCAATCCTCGCCGCAGCCGACCCGCTCGAAACCTTAACCGCCTCCTCCTCCTCCTTCGCCTTCCTCGCGCTCTCCTCTCTCTGCCTCGCCATCTCCGTCTCCAGCTCCGCGCGACGCGAGAACTCGCGGTCCGCTTGGCGCCGGTTGCCGCGCTCGTCGAAGTTTTTCTCTTTGACGGAGTAGAAGACGGAGCCGAGTTCGGCGAGCCAGTAGGGGTCGACGGCGGTCACTTGGGTCATGTACTCTTTAGAGGTCAGGATGAGCTCATGGTAGATGACATAGGATGGTGTGTCTATCAAGTAGGTTAGTTTGATTCGTCGGCAGTTCAGGATGAAGCACGTACATCCAAGCCCATACAGCGCGCTCGTCGGGTGCAAATGCGTCGGCAACCCAGAGCGGATATTGACGAACTCGCCAATACCCTTCACGCGCGCGGCCTGGTGGAAGTATCCAGCAGTGATCGCCTTGCGAATAACGTCAAAATCGGTCCCAGCAGCGATGATGTCCATCTTCTGGAACTTCATGATATCCTCCAGCTGCACTCGGACCTCCCGCCCTTTCCTGAGCAGCTTGGGATGCAAGAAGTGCTTCATCGCCCAGTCGTCGCGGAACCTATACGTATTCCATCAGTACATACTTCTGAGTATATCGAAATGAAGAGGAAGAACGCACCCATGACTCTTCCACTGCTGAAACACATTCAACAGCGTCAAATGGTCGCTCTCCGGCACATTAAACTTCTCCCTCGCAGCATCCGCCTCCTCCATCCTCTCCTTCGGCCTATAGAACACACTCGGCACACTCAACATGCTCACGATCGTCAACATCTCGCTCGAGCACTTGTACTCCACGCTCGTGATGAGCATCTTGGCCATGCTCGGCTCCATCGGGAACTCGGACATCTTTCGGCCGATGGGCGTCAAGTCGCCGACGTTGTCTAGCGCGCCGAGGACCCAGAGCTGGTACATTGAGTTGAGGATGTTGGCTTGAGGAGGCGGGTCCATGAAATCGAACTCAAGGAGGTTCTTCACGCCGAGTGACTTGAGCAGCAAGACGGTGTTGGCCAAGTTTGTACGCTGGATCTCGGGGATCGTGTTCTCGAACAGCTCGTTCCGGTATGCCATCTCCGTGTAGAGGCGGTAGCAGAAGCCGCTGCCTGTACGCCCGGCGCGTCCTGTACGTTGGTTCGCGTTCGCTTGACTGATGGGGGTAATCTGAAGAGCGTCCATGCCGACTTTGGGGTTGTACACCTTAAGCTTGGAGTAGCCGGCGTCTACAACGTACAAGATACCATCAACTGGGATCACGCGTGAGTAAATATCAAAGTCTGATCGCCATGCGACTTACCAGTGAGGGACGTCTCGGCGATGTTGGTGGCCACAATGACCTTGCGCCGACCGTCAGCAGTGGGCTCGAAGATCTTCGCTTGTAAGTCCGCGGGCATCTGGGAATAGATAGGCAACACGGCCAAAGGCGCATGGTCGTCAAGCTGCGACAATCGCTCTGTACGTTCGTCAGTCACGATACCTATGAAGCATCAACGCCGTATACATACCTTGCACGACTTGGCAGGTGATTTCAATATCCTCTTGACCGGTCATGAAGACGAGGATATCGCCCGGAGGAAGCGACAAGTGAATCTTGAGCACCTGTTTCACGGCGCTATCCACGTAGTCTTCACAAGGTGACTTGGCGTGGAAGGTCTCAACGGGGAAAGTACGTCCAGGGATAGTGAAGCACGGAGCATTGCCGTAGAACTGCGAGAACTTCTCGGCGTTCATCGTCGCGGATGTGACGATCAACTTGAGGTCGCGTCTGCGGGAGAGGATCTTGCGGAGGAGACCCATGAGGACGTCGGTACTGAGGGAGCGCTCGTGCGCTTCGTCGAGGATGATGACGCTGTATCGATCTAGGTCGCCCTCGTTCAACGATTCGCGAAGAAGCACACCGTCTGTCATGACTATACAGCGACACATCAGCAGCGATTCGAGCTGGCGAAAGAGGTAGACTTACACTTGATCCTCGTATCTTGCGACGTGCAGTCCTCGAACCGGATCGCGTAGCCGACGGTGCCGCCCAACTTGCACTCCATCTCCTCGCTCACACGCTTGGCGACTGACATAGCCGCCACACGTCGAGGTTGGGTGCACCCCACGAGACCGTGGTGGCAGTATCCGTCCTCGTACAAGAACTGACCGAGCTGGGTAGTCTTGCCTGAACCCGTCTCGCCGACGACAACAACGACTGCAGTATGCATCAGCACGATCGTATGAACAACGTGACAGTCTACCGACCTTGATTCTCGCGGATGGTCTTGAGTAACTCTTCACGGCAAGCGAACGCAGGCAGATATTCCCTCTGCTCCTTCAACGTCCTATTCCTCGCAAAACTACTGACGCCCGCAGAAGTCTTAAGATGCGACGCGAACTTCGACTCGCCCTTATAATCCTCCTTACCGTCCTCCTTCGCCTTGCGTTCCCCCTCCACTGCAAAACAAAGACGACTCCATCAATAGACCAATCTCGATACCCGCACGCGCGACCCGTAAGTAATACACGCACCTTCCGCCTCGGCCTCTTCGTCTTTCACTCCGAGCACATTGCCCAGCGCCGTCCCTCCGAGACCGGTGAGCTTCGCGGCGGCCTTTGCGCGCTCGGCTTGTTCGCGCTTCTCTTTGACGAGTGGGGATCCTTTCTTGGCGAAGACGGCCATGTCGGATGTGGGGTCGCGGATGGGGTTGATAGGGTCGAGTTGCTTGGTGAAGACCGTGCGGCCGTCGAGGAAGGGCGGTTTGAGGTCGTGCACCATAACGTGTACCGTTGACTCGGACTCGTCTTCGAAGTCGAGGTCCACGCCTTTGCGCGTTGCCACACCGGACGTGACCATCCGATTCGCTTCCCAAAGGTCGTTATCCGCATTCTGAGAGGATTCCACGTCAGTAAAAGCGGAGAACAAGCAATATAGCATTGACATACGTATTGAGCCTGCCTCGCCGAAATCTTCTTAACAGCCTTCGTCTGAATCTCCAGCTCCTTCGTACTCTCCTTATCCTGATACTGGAAGAACGGATTGTGCATGTCGTCGCCCACGAGTCCTCCCTCCTCGGCCGTAGAGTACCAATCGCGGTCCATGCGCAACTGCTCCTCCTCCCATTCCCGTTCGTCAAGCTGTACGGGCCGATCGCCGTCGGGACTGCCACCGCGCACGGTGCGGGGTGTAGGTGCGTCCCAGGCTCTGTTTCTCGCTCCGCCCCATCCGCCTTCGCCACCACCTCGCCCGTTCCGTGGCGTTGCGTCCCAGCCTACGTTCGGCACGCGCAAACTGGGCGCATCATCGCGTGCAGGTCCACCGCGCTCGGATCGCGGCGTCGCGTCCCAGTTCCTCCCTCTGTCCTGCCCACGCCTATCATCTCCCCTCCGGCCATTCCATCCCCGGTCCTGGTCACGGTTCAACCGGCGCTGGAAGTCGCCCAGACCCTGTGGCGCGTCTTTGCGTTCTTCCCTGTGCGCAGCAATACCCTCTGAATATGTTCGTCAGCCAATCACTTCAAGTCCGTGGCGGGAATACGCGCACCCTTCTGCTGTTCGCGCTGTTTCCGGCGCTCTTCGAGTTTCTGGCGGGCAGACTCGCTGAGGCCACCGCCGTGTGAGGGCGTTTCCGGACCGCGTTGCCGGGCATTGTTCATGCGAGATGCAGGTAAAGCGGGAACTATGATTATTCATTAGTACCGAGTCACGGCAAGTCAATGACCGTACTGCGTACCCTTGAAGCCGTCGTCCGTCCTTGGCCTCTTCCTGCTCCCGTCCTGATCTGCCTGCGCCTCCCGCTTCTCCCTCGCCAGCTTGTCCAGCCCAAGCACAGAGGTCCGCGGTGTAGGTGGCTCAAGTGGTCTTGCCGGTGCTTTGAAAGCGTGGCGCTATAACAGTGTCAGTTATAGGTATTTCAAGACAATATAAGGGATACCTACCGCGTCCTTGCGCATAAGCCCACCCGGCCTGACCGGTTCCGGCTCAAGCATATCGCTATCGTGCACGGTGATTCCCTTTACGGGTTCAGGCGCGCCGGGAGTCTCCTGCTTGGCATGGGACACGATCTCTGCATACAGCTCGGAAAGGAAGGATTCTTGGAACTTGCCGAAGGACTTTGCGGCTGTATATATATTTCAGTATATACTATATTATATGCGGATAGCATGGGCGTACCGTTCATGAACCCCTTCTCGTCGTTTGATTTGGCAATGTCTATGACGCGCGAGGCGAGCAGGTCGTTCGGGTTGACCAGGTTGATCGCCCGCGAGAGCTTGATGGCGACCTGGTGCTCAAAGCTCTCCGTATCCGCCATGATTATTGCAGTGATGGTAAAGTGGGGAGACTGTTGCCGTGCGCGTTGCGCGACGGTGGAGGTGCAGTCAAGAGCCCCGCGCGCGTCTGGCGCTTCGCGGAGCCGCATTGATGACTAATCAGTATTTCCCACGAGTGCGCATATATGCGGTTCCCCTTCTGGCGGGTCCACTGCGCCGCGCACGGACGAGCGCGTAGTGAACACATCTAATCAATCGCACAAGCCTCGCCCGTCAGCCAAAGTCATCGACAGCCCATCAATTAAGTGACTCTTCCCGATCGCATTGAAGTGGTAATGTACAGTGCACAAGTTCGACCGTCGTCTGTACTTTTACTCGAACAGCTCGTTAGCCTACGCTCTCACTTCGACAGACCCCTCGACAGCTCCGGCCGCGCCTCGTCCTTCAATCGCCCATCAACAACCGGATGTACAACCAACAAGCTCTTCTTCATAACCGCATCCACACTCTTATCCCTACCCTCCCCACCGCGCACCTTCTTCTCCCCATCCTCTCCCCCGTCCAAACCTGCCTTCCGCGCCGCACTCCCATCAAAACAGTCCACATCGCTCATATGCTCTTTGCCAGTGATGTGTATGTGGTCCCTATAATGCCGCGTGCTCCGTAACCGGTGAGCGACTTGCGATGCGGCGCGCTTCCATTTCTCGAGGACGCGCGCGGAGTGGCGGTGGAGAGATTCGCGTTGGCGGGCGTGTCGGGCGCGGTTGATCAGGGCGTGCGTCTCTTCGTCGAGGTGTTCGCGCGATTCGTTTGTCGCTGCCAGTTTGTTCACGAATTGCGCTCCTACACCAGCGTTCAGCTACTCGTTCCACACATAGACCAAGGGATGATGGAGCACATACCGAGCAAGTACTTCCTCACAACAGTAGAAGTGATCTGACCCGCCTCATCATCAATGATCTCCTTCGAGCCAATCAACGGCTCGAATCCGTCGTGCCCCTCCACCATGTACTGCCGCGTGACGATATAGTACATCCTACCGCCCTTCGTACGTTCGACTGCTGCGCCATCGATGCGTACGGGCGTAGCGGTACCACTATCTGAGCCGCTAGCGTCTTCTTCTTGCATCCAGACGCCGAGAACGCGTTGGCCGGGTGGACGACGAGAGTCCCATGTTATGCGGAAGCCCGAGATGACCGGGAATCGTCTACACGGCGTCAGTGAAAGTGCAAGGGTGTATATGCTCGCAGATACGCACCCCTCCTGAGCAGGCCAAGTAGACAACGAAGCCTCCAACGTCTCCCAAAGCGTCCACCCATCAATCTCAACAACCACTAACGGATCCTCAAACGGCAACACCTCCAACACATCCCCCAGCGTCAAATACCCCGGCCCATACGTCGAATCGCCCCTCAACATCCCCGCGCATATGAACACGCCGTCCGCGCCGTTCTTCACTCCTTTCATCACTAGCGCATCGTCGTACGTGTGGCGCAGGATGTCGGCGAACCAGTTCGACGAGGCCATTTCTTGCGTGCGGATGAGCTGGGAACGGACGTCGAGTTGGACTTCGAGTCTGCAGAGGGGCGCTTTGAGGGCTGAGCCGACGGATTGGAGGAGGCCGTCGAGCGTCTTTTGGAGGTCGTCGCATTTGCGCATGTGTGGGGCGATCTCGTGATGTTTGCCTGGACGTGGTGTTCAGCTTCTGCGTACAGTTGATACTTGAGGCAGATACGGACCTGAAATACGAGAGATGACCTTCCGCCTCACACTCCCCTCAGGCGCATCCTCCAGCTCAATCGTGAACTCGCTCAGATCCCTAAAATCAGTCCCGCTCTTAATAACCATCACATCGCCCTCGTCCTTTTCGGCGCCTAGAGGCTTGTCCGTGAGATCATAGTTCTCCCAAGCGTCTACGCCGCGCCCGACGAAGTAGAGGTGGTCGTGGCCGCCTAGGATGAGATCAACCCCGTGCTCGTTGGAGATGGGGCGGGTCTTTTGGGCTTTGGGTGTTAGGGCGAAGAGGGATTTAGCCAGGGCTACGTCCTGCACTCGTGGTCAGATCACTATACAAGGGCATAGAGGGTATAGACGTACATTCGGCACACGAGCATGGGTGAGCGCAATCACAAGATCGCATTTGTGCTCCCCATTAGGGTCGCGTAACTTCTTGGAGAGCGCAATGCCGACTTGTGCTGCATCGCAGTACTCGAACTCGGAGGGCCACGAAGAGATGGTGCCAATCCACTCTCTGAAGACCCCATCAGGACTGAACGGGAGTGATGCATCGGGCTGCGCACGTACTTCTCTATCAACCCAATGATGCCTATGCGCACGCCTTGACGCTCAAGGACTTGGAACTCGTCTACGTGTTCCGGAACGGTGTTCTTCGTCTTGTCGATCACGTTGGAGAGTAGCCAGGGCTATAGACCATGAGAATCGGATGGCGAGAAAGAAAGTATGAACGTACGAATTGAGTGTCTGCCATAAGCTTGCAGAGATGGGGGTAGCCTAGACTTCACTCAGCGGTGATCGGCTACGCCGAGTGTTATAAAGTTGGCGCTTGCATACCGAAGTCAAAGTCATGGTTGCCTAGTATGCACTGTCAGAACTGTACAAATCCAGGATTAATGGTGTACGCGTACCAAGTAGAGATGCATCTGGTGCCAGCTTGTTCATAACAGGCACCTGCACACGCTCAGGACATGCGCTCAAACTCAATCACTCGAGCATACCATATGGCTTCCCCTCGTCACCGAGCTCTCAACACTGGGCGAGAACACATCGCCCGAGAACAACACCAGTCCCTCCCGTTTCCCATCCCGGCGCTCAGCCCACTGATCCCTAATATCATCCAACAACGCCGCGAACTGCGTGCAGTCAATCGTTTCTTTCGATCCGGGCAGCTTTTGCGGTCGGACGCGGTACACGTCGTTCCAGTGCAGGATAGGGAGCTGTATGGGAGACATGACTCAAGATGGAGGGAGAATGAAAGGGAGGATCGATTGCAAGTTATCTACGCGTCGCGAGCCATATGACGGTCGGAGGCAACATCATCGCGGCCGCGGACTCCGGCGGCAACCCTGGCACAACATCCTGATATAGCATCTGAGCACCAAACGCTCAGACTGGTGTGCAGTGTCTACGGTCACATGAAGTACTACAACAGTATAACAAAATTGTTCCTATTGCCCGTCCGAAGCACGTTCTTCTTCGCGAACTTCCAACCCTCCGTCGTCGGTGCAGACTCGGACTTGCGGAATAGCCAATAGGCCATCTTGCCGCCCTGCTTCCAGCGCTCGCGTAACTTCTCAAAGCCAATGCATTCCATCAACGCGGTCAAGTGTTCGGGGGTGGTATATCGGGAGTTCATCACGCAGGGCAAGGGTAGCTGAAAGAAGATAAGTATTAGAACGTGCGTATGGTTGTCAGAGGGTAGTAAGACGTACTGCTAGAAAGAGTAACCCTTCTCGACGAAGCATCGTCCTCGCAAGCGTTAGCATTCGTCCTGAGAAAGACGGGCTTTGCAAGCGCACGGTATGGAGCGATATACGGACGCACCTCGGTCCTTTGCGTCGGGGACAAAGTTCACGACTAAGCTCAGGCTGATAGTGTCCCACCTTTCTCTGTTTTCTTCGGGGTCAAGTAGTAGAAAGTCTTGTTCTCTGATGTCGGGGTGTCGAGAGCGGAGGTCTATGGGTGTCACGTCCAGCCATGACCGGCAGGAGGCGTAGTTGTCAGGTCGCAGAGCGCCTACTTCGAGCAACCTACCCAGTTTCATGAGAAGGCAATTAAACGATAGAGATACTGAGACATACTTCTGCTTCCCCTTTCCCTTCTTATCTGCCCACCCCTCCTCCTTCAACCATTCAATAAACACCTTCTGCGACCCTCCACCGCGGTCCTCTCCCTGCCCGATACTCGACATTTGCTGATACGCAGCCAGTCCGCCCAGCTCGTCAATTTCCTTCGCAATATCATTCAGCTCTTGGACTGCACGCGCCGTCTGAGGTCCCGCTTGGAGTTGCGCTTGTTGCTTGAGCAGCGTGTGGAAGCGCCGGATGACAGTCCGGCTGGACTGCGGTTTACTTGAGGAGCTTGGACCGACGGCATTGAGCTGGGTTATGGCGGTCTTGCGCTTCGTTGCTTTCGGCATCGTGCCTGGTCTATGTACAGAGCTGTGAGGGGAGAGGACTAAGTTGAGTGTGCAGAGTTCGCAGTGGGGGACAAGGCCGCTGCAGACGAAAGTTCTGCTGATCGGGCCACTCGGCCTGCGGCCCGACTTCCGATCGACGCGTCGACCCCCAGCGCCAGACCTGGCTATTCGTGGCGCAAACGTCCATGTACTTATGCATAACACGCTATGGGAGTCTGACATAGTCCTTGGAAGCATAACCTTCTAGTGAAGACTCGATTCCTTCGTGTTCACACTTCATTGAGACTCTTCCGGATACGCACCCGAATGCACACCGTCCCAAGCCGTTGCGACCGCTTGTCGCCATCATCTCTCGTCATTCCACCGACTTCCGTCGTGCGTCGACATGCGGAATATCCGTCACTTCCTCACTAGACATGACTGCGTCTTTGTCAAGAGAGTAGAGGTTTGCGCATGCGCTTTAGACGAGTGCGCTCGAACCCCCGCGCTGCTTACTCACCCTTGAGATCTGTCTGGGAGGGTGCCACAGCGCGATCGAGCGTATATAAGGGGCTTGTCGATTCGGGAGAAGCTGCGGCTTACAACTAACTCTTTTGATTGAAACTACCTGTACTTGATTGTCTGCGTCATGTCGAAGGCTTCAGGCTTCAGCCAGCTCAAAGGACTCGATGAACGCCTTCAAGGTCTCACCGACCGCCACGAGTACGCGCACCACCTCCCAACCCCTTTCGGGTCCTACACTAACAACATTGCAATCTCAGCATCTACCCCACAATCGACCCTCAATCCGCCTTCACCACTAAATCCTTCGCTGACAAAGTCGTCCTCATCACCGGAGCCTCCCGCGGCTTAGGCCCCGTCATCGCATCCTTCTATGCCCGCGCGGGGGCGAAGCTCGCGCTTGTCGCACGCACCGCGTCTACACTTGACTCTGTGAGACAGAAGATCCAGGAGGAGGTGCCAGGTGCTGAGGTGTTGACGTTCGCAGCGGATGTGAAGGATACGGATGCTGCTGCGAAGGCCGTGCAGGATATGGTTGAGAAGTTTGGGAGGATCGATGTTGTGGTGGCTAATGCAGGCACGACGCTTCCGGCAGATGGAACTCGTAAGCATCGCTTGCTCTGTGTTGCCTGCGAAAGTGGACGGCTGACGAACTCGCCGTGATCCAGCTGTTGGAGAGCGCGCCATCAGTCAGTGGTGGAACACCCAAGAGGTTAACCTGCTGGGCACCCTCAACTTCGTCAGGTACACAGCGGTCTTATGCCTTCTCTGCCATATGTCTGACAAGATCTACTAGTCCTGCGCTCAAGCATCTAGCAAAGACGAACGGATATGTGATTGCCATCAGCTCTATCGGTGCACAACTGCGTAACTTCGGTGCCTCTGACTACGGTCCGTCCCTCTTCAGGCGCGTAGTGCTAGCCAAAGGCTTTAAGCCACTGATACGGTATACTGTATAGGTGTGAGCAAGTTTGCGCTGAACCGTCTGATTGAGTTCATCGCTCTCGGTGAGATGATCCCCACCATCCTCTGAATGCACCGCAGCTGATCGGTTTCGCAGAGTACTCGAACGTAACAGCTATTGCACTACATCCAGGCGCAGTCTGGACTGATATGGCTAAGGTCAGTTCGGCCATGACTATGGCTTCAAGGGTTCAGCTTTCTGACGTTAGCGTACAGAATTCGGGGCTGCCAACTGAGATCTTCATCGACACTCCTCAACTTCCCACCGCCACGATCCTGGCGCTGACATCGGGCAAGTACGATTGGCTGAGCGGACGGTAAGCATGCTATCCTGTTGCATGATGGCATTAAGACTCACGATCGCGTATCAATCAGCTTCGTCGATTCGACTGTTGATCTCGGGGACGTTGAGAAGTTGAAGGAGCAGATACTTGAGAAGGACGCGTTGGTGGCTAAACTCGTCTTGCCATAGTGTACAAGACCCCCATACGACGTAGAGTGCATCTACTTGAATCATACGATCCGCATCTGGCAGTCTCCTTCCAACTCGGGCTTGCATAGGGTGACCCTCAGGAATGGGGCTTCACTGCACAGTGCACTGCTACAGTGCTAGCAGATCAAACGCGTGACGTCACACCCTGGTTTACTGGGATTTGCAGCGCGCTGTCGACGCCGCAATCATGCTTTCAGCCTTGATGAGGTTTTTGGCGGTACGACAAGTTGGCGGGTGCATCATTGTAGTCGCACTCCATCGACACCTCAAGTTGCTCGTACCACATTCGTTCTCGATGAGGCCTGAGAGGGTGCCGCGCAGAGTACTTAACCGTGTGGAGGTTCTCATTAGGGCTTGCATGAGCGTCAAGCAAGAGACATTATAGAGGCTAGTTCTTCGAAGATGGTACAGTGAGAGCTTCAGGTATGGGGTTATGAGGGGCCGGGTCACCTGTGATGTGCCGAACCCAATGCGTGATCATCCCTACGCCTGTTCCAAGACCTGCGCCACCAAAGATCACTGCAAGACGAGAGGTATTAGCAAGTCATCTCCAAAAGGCATGAGTAGATACAGAGCACTCACAGTGAATCGTAGTTGCTCGTTTCCAGAACATGGCTGGAGTCAGTACGGCGAATAAGAGAGCACCAATGGTAGCGTGGTCGTCGGTGCGCATAGAGTCGGCCTACACACGGACATCAGAATAAGTTTATTGAAGTGTCCGGGCCACGTACATCATAGATGGCTTGTATCCTACGGTGCCTCAAGGTTTCCGGGGAAGTGTTCGTCGCACGCACATACCCAAACGCGCCTCCAGCCGCGATACCTGCACACGATCACATAAACACCCAGTCCCTCTCACTCTATAACACAAGCTCACCAGTAGCGCCGCCAAACCAAGTCGCGCGTAGCAGCCTGTTCACATTGAAGTGCCCCTTCGGCTTCCGTAGCAAGACAAACGCAGTGTACAGAGGCGGCGTAAGAAGCGAGAACAGCTCATAGCCCTTGGTCATAGACCGCCGAGTCAGAAACTCGGTATCGGCAGCGCGAGCCTGTTCGAGAGCCAGAGCCTGTGCTGGATCGGCCATGGTAGTCAGAGTGCAAGAGGAGTGGTGAGAGAGGAGAGCAAGACCGATGCGCGTTGGTTCGGCGCGGATGCTAGAGGCTCGGGATCGGATGTCGGGCGCGGAGCCCGGTGACGGTGGCAAAGGGTCGCCAGGTCGCGATCGCTTTTCTCTTTGCGACTCCCACCACCCACTTTCTCCCTTTGAACATAATATTCTAGCGCACAAATGATGGAGATGTACGATGCGCCGATGTTAGAGCCCGACGTGGACGTGCCGATGCACGCGACATTCGGCAGCTCGCCTAAAACATGGAACGAGGCCACAATGGACGACGATACGTACGAGACTGCCGACGTCGAAGTCGATATGGAAGGATACGGCGATGGCGTGGAGTACGAGATGGAAGACGAAAGCTCGGGCTACGAGGAGCAGCCGGTGCCCGTTGTGGATGTCGATTTTGTCGACGCGCACGTTGACGACGGGAACCCGGTCGCTGTGGAACACGACATGTCCGAACACCCTCCGGAAATTCCCGGATTCGCTGTTTTTACGGAGGCTCATAATCCTGAAGCTGTTGACTCTTTGGCTGAGACGTCGTTTGTTACTGCTTTTGAAGGCGACATCACCGTAGCGGAGCCCTCCGCCCCAATCGAGCCGATATCACCGCAGGAAAACTACGAGGCTCCCAGCACCGAGAACGCACCCGAAGATGCACCTGCCGACTCGCAGCCCGAACCTTTTGACGCTCCCTCCGAGGCCCATCCAGAGTACCTCGCTGAGCGATCCGAAGAGGCTGTGGATGGTCCTTATGAGGAGGCGGCCGGTGGCGCTTACGAGGAATCAGCTGCAGCTCCATACGAGGAAGCGGGCGAAGGACAAGATGCCAACGCCGACGCTGCATACGAACCAGAACACGGACCATACGACGAAGCTCAAGGCGATCCCTACACTGAGGAACCACCGCGTGAAAATGCTGGCGAGGCTTACGTGGCGTCACCGGAGGATCAAGCCGAGGTATACCAGGAACCTGAAGGTAGCCTCGAACAAGAGTACGAGGGCGACCCGCACGAGATTGAGGACGGCATGTGGATCGAACCGCCGCCTGCTGTCCTTCTCGATCTGTCAACCTCTTCTGCCGAAGCGTCTTACTGCTTGTTCAACGAGCCCTCAACCTCTCGCGCAGGTAGCTCGGGTGGTGAGCCCCCGACGCCTCCTCGGTACCAGGTACTGCTTCAAGAGCAACCAACACTGTATTATGCCCCGCTGTCGGAAATTTTCTCCGAGCTTCGCTCGGTCGAGGATGTTCAGCGGCTTCTACCCGACTATGCCGAGGGTGAGATGATGATAGATGCATACGACCTTCAGCTAGTGGTATCTGAGGTAAGAGCTTTCATTTACATACGCAGAAAGCTATGACTAATCAACTCACCCACAGGATAACGTTCTCGCAAGCGAGGTCTCTCTGCATGATCTGAACAGCTTACACGACGGCACCAGTCACGACGGCCCACTCCGTCTCCGACTGCGTTGCTCTCCTTTCAGATTCTTGACGCGTTACTACGCCTTGCGCGAACAGGTCTATCGTATGGATCTAGCGGAGGCCGGTACAACCTACGACGCCGAAGAAGCAGGCGAAGCGGAACAGTACGAGCAAGGTTTGTTCTAAAATTGGATGCTTTTGGGCGAAGTGGCTTATTCTATCTGTGTAGATGCATCACAAGAACAGTTTGCGGCTCCAGCACCACCAGTTGAGACGCACGTCCAAGAACAAGCCGAGACTGACGCACAGCAAGACCTCGAATCTGGACAAGCTCAACAAGAGTCCTCCGTCGACCACGCTCCCGTCCCTGATATGGTCCACCAAGACCAGGCACCAGATGAAGGCCAAGAAGACCAGTACGACGATGCGGATGCCGACGCTGAAGGCGAGGACGACGACGAGCAAGTCCAGCCGACATCAACGACTCAGCAAGAAGCCGACGCGCCCGTTCATGCAGTGACCGGAGAAGACGCCCACGCTCTCGAGACGACGTACGACGGACCCTATAACGACCCTGTCGACCCTCCCTCGGACTTGCAAGGCGAACTCGATGCCGACGACGTACACGCCCAAGCCGACACGGACGCAACTACAGGTCTTACACCCGAGACGACTGAGTACGCCGAAGAGACTGTTCCGCATGAGGAAGACGAGGAAGAAGGCGACGAGGTTGAAGAGGCTGCCGCTGAAGCTCTTGACGCATCCGCGCCCGTTGACGAGACCGGAGAGGTCTACGAGGGCGAGGAGGCGTCGGAGGGGACGCTTGAGGGTGATGATGGCCAGGAGGGCGGCGTCGACGCTTATCCTGGTGGAGAGGACGGGCCGTTGAATGAGGACGGCTATCCTGATGACGAGGGCGCAGAGGCAGGTGAACAAGGTATGCTCTTAGATCGTCCGGGTCACTTAGCATCGTGCTGACTTGTATATTTTAGATGAAGATGAGCACTCGCGCACTGATCCTGCCGCTGACAACGATGAGACGTCTCCCGTGTTCTCCAGTGCGTATACTTCTTCATCTTCGAATTTCGTGTGGCTCATGTATCTTCCATAGGTTTGGCACTTCCTATGCTCGCCAACGGTGGTGAGAGCCAAATCAGCGGTCTGAGCACCGGTGCATCGGAGTACTGGGACGATGCCTCGTACGAGGGCGAGACTATCGCGCCCGCAGTGTCCGATAGCAGCCTGAAGCGTCGCTATGATGATCTTG
The DNA here is from genome assembly GCA_900536885.1 of Peniophora sp. CBMAI 1063. Taxonomy (NCBI): domain Eukaryota; kingdom Fungi; phylum Basidiomycota; class Agaricomycetes; order Russulales; family Peniophoraceae; genus Peniophora; species Peniophora sp. CBMAI 1063. Next base: position 99,643 of record UWZB01000819.1, on the reverse strand, counting down.
AGGAGTACGATGAGACGGATGGACTTGATACCTCGCGTCAGCTTTCCGCCACACCAGGTAAGCGCTCGTCGATATGTCACGGTGCTATAACATGCTGACTCCACTTCACAGACTCAAAACGTGCGCGAGTCGAGTAAGAACGTCCTCACTCGCAGTCCCTGAGCCTTTCGCTACCTTTCCTACCAAGCGACTTCAGTCCGCGCCTTCGTCGTCTCGTTCTCAGCTCCGAGGCACCACTGCCGCCATCCCTCGGTCCCCGCTACAGAAATACATCAAGATATCAAGAGGTCTAAGTGCTCTCACGTCGCTTCCATAACTCAACCCGTACCAACCGAAACCGGATAAAAGTATATTCCTTCACTCGTGCTACCGCTAACTTTTCAGATAACCTCCAAATCCTACATGGGTGCCAATGGTTTTTCTGCTCTGGGGACGAACAGTGCTCTTGTGATGTTGTTGACCTGCTTACCCGCTCCTACTCTCGACTCTATTACCCGATCTTGATTCATCTCGTCGACAAATGTACCATGGTCTCTACTGTACTCTTTCATACGCTTACCGCACATACTCATGCAATGCTCAATATCCTGATCATATTCAAAGCTTGATTAAGAAAGACTGGGTAGGCGTCTAAAACGCGGATGTCAGAGATATGACGTGTTCCCAAACACGCGTCGCGATCAAGATGCAGCACGCGGCGCGTACGCGTCTCGCGCATCTTGCGTTCCTGCTCTCACTACTCAGCCCACCATGTCTAGATCCTACGACCGCGGTAGGTATATATAACTTGAACTCGTAAACCGCTGAATTTGACAGTATGATGTAGCTCTTACCGTTTTCTCGCCCGATGGCCACTTGTTTCAGGTGCGTGGTACGACGCGTCGCGAATGAACCTGATTATTGACGCGTGGATATAGGTCGAATATGCAGCTGAGGCAGTCAAGAAGGGTACTTGTGCAGTGCGTATACCAACAGATAATACAGTGAGTATCGTGCTAATCATGTATTGCAGGTAGGTGTGCGTGGAAAGGACGTAGTAGTCCTCGGTGTGGAGAAGAAGACGGTATTGCAATTGCAAGACCCACGTACAGTACGAAAGGTTGTGATGCTGGACGATCACGTTTGTCTAGCCTTTGCTGGCGAGTAAATCCCCGCCTATAACTTGCATCTTAATGCTAATAATCATGTAGGATTGACCGCGGACGGACGTGTATTAATTGACAAGGCGCGCGTCGAGTGCCAGAGTCATCGCTTGACGGTCGAGGATCCAGTGACGGTCGAGTACATCACACGGCACATTGCTGGTATTCAACAGGTACGTTTGATGTGCACCAAAAGCCATATATCTCAGACACTGACACTCGTGATAGAAATACACACAATCCGGCGGTGTCCGCCCATTCGGTATCTCAACTCTCATCGTCGGCTTCGACCCCAATGACACCCGACCACGCCTATACATGACCGAACCGAGCGGCATCTTCAGCGCCTGGAAAGCAAACGCCATCGGCCGCTCCTCTAAAACCGTCCGCGAGTTCCTCGAGAAGAACCACAAAGACGACCTCACGCGCGACGAGAGCATCAAGCTGACCGTCAAATCCCTGCTCGAGGTCGTGCAGACCGGCGCGAAGAACATCGAGATCAGCGTGATGGAGAGCTATGGGAAGATCACGAACTTGCAGTTGGAGCAGATCGAGGAGATTGTGCAGGAGATTGAGCGTGAGAAGGAGGCTGAGGCTGAGAGGAAGAGGACGAGGTTGGCGGCTACGGCTGCGGGGCAGGCGGCTATGGCTTCGAGGGCGACGGACACTCCTGGTGCATGATTGTCTGTTCAGATCAAACTGTATGTATACGTTCACGAATGCCCATTGTCTGTGCTGGAACTCGAATTCTCCTCGCGAACGTGCAATATAAATTACATGTAAGATATTGAAAGGAACAATCCGTGTCCAAGAATCCTGTCCGAACCCCATCTATTCTATTGGCGCCACAGCCAGCTCTCCACTCTCCGCCGGCGCTTCAGCAGCCGGTTGTGCCGAAGGTGGTGGTGGCGGAGGCGCGGGTATGACAGCAGCCAAGAACCCAGGAAGTACACCCTCAACCCGTCGATACGTCGCGTCCCACAGGACCTGTTGTCGAGGAGACCGCGTATCGTGTGCGCCCCCGCCGGTTGGTGGTACCAGCAGATCCGCAGCGTGCATCACCAGTACGACGTTCTTGAGCGACTCCGGGACCGCCTCCATCTACAGGTGAAAGTCAGCACAGGGCGTAAAATGATCGCAACACCATAAGCTTACCATCTGATCGCTCTGGTCCGCGCGCAACATCGCGTCGAGGTACTCGAGGATGCGCACCCAGATAGACAGCACCTCATCTGTACCATCCGAACCAGGCTCACGGTCATCTGCGCCTACTTCGAAACGCATGAACGCTTTGCATGCGATAGCAGCAGAGCGTACGCGCGCCTCAGTAGCCTCGGGCCCAGCAGGTGCGTCTAGGAGCGACTCCAAGAGCGGGTACAGCGCACGCGCAAAGAGCGCAGGCACATCGAGCGAGGGTGATGGAGGTACAAGAGGGCCAAGTAGCGCACGAGAGAGCTGTGACAGCGACGCATGCCTGACTTCCGCAGACGCAGACGCCGAGTGCGCAGACAACGCGATGAGAATGGGGAACGCGAGCTGTGCCCAACGCTCGTCTGACGGTTCAACAGCCGACGGTAGAGCTTTGAGAACTTCGAAGAGCAAGTCGATAGATTCGCGACCACGCTCAATAGCTGGAGATGGAGGCGGCGCCTCCTGCTTCTGTCGTCTCCGGATATGCTGCTGCTCAATCTCGCTCTCGGCTACGATGCCGGCTGTCGCGGCGAAGTCGTCAAGGATGGCAACGATCGGTAGGATGCTCTCAGCGGTGACACCTGCGCCCTCGCGGACAAGGTCCTGAACGAGCTTGAAGGACGCACGAGCGGCTTCTTGGTGACCCATTGTCGAGCGCACGAGCGCAAGGACCAAATTCCACTCCGTCTGCGAGCTGGAAAGGGCGTTGAGTAGAGGTCGATTACATGCCCGCTGCACACATACCTGATCACCTGGCGATGCGTCTGCACAATGAGCGCAATGCCCGAGACGATCTGCTCCGCCACAGAGTTCGCCACCGCAGGCGGAAGACCGCCGAGCAGATCGAGAGAGATGTAGATCTGATCCCGCATAGTCGGTTTCGTAGCAAGTATCGAGCAGATGCGCAGCAGCGCCACAACAGCGCGTTCAATGAGCAGGATGCTGTATCGCTGGCTCGACTGGAGAAGCGCGGAGACGTGCTCGAAGAGGATTGGCCAAAGCTCTTCGACGTGTTCGGGTGTGCGGCACACGATGCTGACCATCGTCTCCAATAGGAATACGGATGCAGGATCGTATGACAAGACACGCTCAGGCGCGTCCAATGGCGCCAGGCTCTCGCTCGAGGCGTTATCGTCGACCTCTTGCTGTAAGCGCGCGACGGTGCGTTCGTACGCGAGAGCCTCAAGGGAACGGAGGGCAGCGACGAGTGGCTCGCGTGAGAGTTGAGGCAGCTGCGCGTAGAGGTCCTCTAGGCGACAGGTGTTGATGCAATCAAGCGCGCATAGCGTGGCCTCGATATCGGCCTCCGTTGCGTGAGGAAGAGGCGCATCTTGGGCGCTGTACGGCGTCATAAGGTACGACGTCAACGTCGACAGCAGACCGTCCTGGCGTGCAGGAGCGCGCCTGGGCTGGTTCTTGCCGCCGCGCAACGGGATCATCGATACGCCGCCGAGGAAGTCCTCCATCTGTAGCATCCGTGTCGGCAAGAGCGAGTGGATGAACAAGTTCTGGAAGATCTCGAAGACTTGTGTCCACCCTTCGCGGATAGCGTTGCCGTTGCGGTTCATGATGTTAAAGAGGACGACAGCTGCAAGTTGGCCTTTGAGGTTGGCGCCGAACTTCACGGCGAGTGATGAGACGGTGATGCTTTGGCCTTCGACCGTGACGACGGGGTACATCGGGACTTCTGTGATGAGGCTCTCGGACAAGAGGTTGGTCGCTTGCGAGAGGGAAATCACAACGTAGTCGAAGACGTCCGGGAGCTCGAAGTGGCCGGCCAGGGTTGCGCACTGCCTGAAGCCGGCAATGGCGCGCTCGATTGCGTAATCGTCGTCGAAGGTCATGAAGGCGTAGGTGATCGCTGTGATGACGGGTTTCCAAACCGACTTAAACATCTCCTTGTCGAAAGCGGGCGAGTTAGTGAGGACGAGTTCACCTGGGTATGGTCAAGATATGTTCAGGACCTGAGATAAGGATCTGCACGTACCGGCTTTGCGGGAGCGCATGAGTAACTCCTTCCACGCGAACTCGAAGCCAAGCTGTCCGGCGTGTTCCTCAGGCAAGACGATCTCTTGCTTACGAATGGACTCATACACGGACAACTAGATGGCTCGTTAGAACGTGAGACGATTGAGGGACGAGGTATCATCGCACCAAGAACTCCGGCGAGAAGTCTGAGTCACCATTGACACCTCGCAAGTTACGCGAGTAGTCCTCGATCGTCATACGTTTCTGCGCTGAGCTCAGTCGTGTCAATAGTTATGGGCTGATTTCCACGTACGCGGACTTGTGGATTGTGTAGGTCCGTGTTAAGCATGATGACCGAGAAGGCTAGAACGTATACTGCATCTTGGGTCTTGATTTCCGCTGCATAACAATATATAAGCCTCGACCATGCAGACGAAGTTATGTAGAAACACACCAGGGCCCGACGCAAAGTAGTGCTTCGCAAACGTCTCCGTGATCCGATCAATTTGCTGTGATTCACCCGGCAGACGGAAGGATTCGAGCAACTCGCGCATGGCGTCGGCAACATCTTTCTGCGCGTATCGTTGAGAAACTACAGTGGCACTAAGAAGAGATGCGACGTACACCTCGGAAGTCGAATAAGCCGACGAACTCCTGCAGGACCTCCACGTTCTCAGGTCGACCAAGATACTCGCCGAGGACCTTCTTGTCGAGACGCGTAGAGCTCTTGAGGAAACGCGCAAGACTTAGCGGCTTGGTCACCTGAAGCTCGGCCGGGGTGCCTTCTGGCGTAACATCGTGGTAGATGAGACCGTGTTCTTCGAGGAAGGCGATGCCCGTCTTGGGCTTCGCGTTGAAGCGGGAGATGCCAGTTTGGATCAACTGCTTCTGCGACTTTACCCGCATGAGCTCCACCGGGTCCAGTGACTGTTTGCATTGTGAGCCGAGAATTTACGTGGAGATCGCTCAGCTCACTGAGTTCGGGTCCGAATGGATCTATTAACGTGTGAGTACACCAGTGGCGCAAAGTGTGAGAAAAACGCACCTCATTCGATCTATTGGCCATATCGTTCACGAAAGCAAGTAACAAGTCGAGAGATAGGTATTGTGAGCTCGTGGAGCTCAATCCGCTATCTCCGTAGTATTCCGCATACACGCTCTGACATAGGTGATGAGCGCGGCAGGGTTAACGATAAGGGGATGATGTACCTTCGTCAAGACGTCAACTAGACGTTCGAAAATATTCTCGGAGTTGATGTCGCAATCGTAGTTCACGAAGAGCTCTACCATAAAGCCCGGGCGCTGAGCGATCTGACATAGCGTCTCCAGTAACAACTCGCGTGTCTCGCCCCGCGCAGGTAGCGCTGAGGGCTTCCCGGGTGCCAGTCCGCTCTTCTCGGAGTCGGACTCGTCGACGGGCTCGAGTAAAGGAGAGAATGTGCGCGGCGTCCCTCTTCCGGTAGGGCCACCAAGACGTGGTGTACTCTGTAGCTTCGGCGTCTTGCCGGCTGCGGGTGGAGCTAAACGGTCCAGTGTAAAGGCGAGGAAGAGCTCTTGTTGAAGTTTCAGGTGCGCGCGCATGCCCGTGAACATCGTTGCGATCGTGCGAAGGGACAGATGTAGGATTGCAGGGTTATCGGAGCGCGCAAGCTGGAAAAGATATTTGCATCCGTGGTCGAGCACCAAGGTACGCAATGTGGGGAAGTCGCCGATGCGCGAACCAGAGACTTCAAAGATCGTGTTGAGGATACCCAAAGCCAGCAATCGTGTCGAATCGGTATGAACACGCTCGTTAGGGTCCAATATGTTGATGATCACGCGCAGTAGCTCGACAAGCGAGGGAACACCATCTAGAGATGTGTGTGTGAGCCACTGTCCGTGTACTAGAGTAGAATTATGACTGACAGGGTGTTCGAATTGCCTGTTCTACCGCGGTAGGCTCAGGCGCCTCCTCGGCGTTTGCGGTAGCCTCTGCAACAAGAGTACTGGTGGTGTCTGCAGCCGTAATTGTAACTGTAGAGGGTGCTGGGGTCATAGTCATGTCGGTCTGCCCAGAAACGGGCGACCGGGCGTTGACGAGCTTCTTCTCCTCCTCGACTGGGTCCAATGAGTGCACTCGCGAGAATGTGCTTCGCACCAAGGCGTGCATGGTAAGCTCAGCAGAGCGGCGCAGAGTCTCTGTAAGGACACAAGTCATAAGAGTCATGCATATATAGGTGCATGGTTCAGCGCTTACCACTCAGGCGCATCTGAACGCAAGTTGTCAAGACGGTTTCGAGCAACTCGCAGACCTCCACATCGTCTAGCAGTGTGCCAACCGGGCTGCACATGCAATCCTCGATGACCTTTAGGATGCGTAGCAGTACAACCTCATCACCAGATGAGTCGCTAGCCTCGAACTTGCAATGCGAGATGGAGGTGCTCAGATCCGCAAGAGTGGCGTCAATAGTAGGTGCCTCCGGTAGCACGAGCCCGCGTGCGAAGAACGAGTGAACGGCAGACAATGCGGCAGATGCGATGGGTCCAGTAGCAAGAGGCGAGCGTATGATGGCCAGGAAAGGAGATAATATACTGGATAGAGGTAGCGCGTAGATATCTAACATAGCTTCAGTTCCATATATGATACGCATATGGGTTAGATCGCATACCCGGTGCACTGCGCAACTCGCGCTTCAGCTGTTCGAATGCAGACATAAGCTCCTCTTCTTCCGTCCCTCTACGCGCTGCACTGCCTGATGGCCCCGAGCGCTTCAATCCGAGGTCGCTCGCTAGGGCAGAGTCGCGCGTGTTATAGTACTGGCTAGACGAAGACCAGCGCGAGTTCTTGCGCATGACCGTGGTAACAGCCAGGATCTCGGCGTAGATGACATGTTTGGCCGATACGGCGCCTGCACCAGAGTGCTCGGCGGTCGACATGATGGCAGACGAAGAGGCGTAAAGTGTTGGATCGAGACGCGTTCAAGCACTTCGGTTGAAATAGCGCGTCGCGACGCGTCTAACTGACGTGTGCAACGTGTTCGTCGCTTGTCTCTGACCACCACGTCCTAAACTCAACAAGCCTACGGGCCCGATTCACATTGACGCTAGGCCTGACTCGAATGCCATCATGATATGTACTTACCAGTCACCTACCTGGGCTGCTTGCCACGCAATACATCAACTTGCAACGTATGACACTGTCGTGGTCTCCACTGTTGATCATCCCTCCCTCCCGCGCGAACTATGCATATCGCGTGCATTCGCTACCTAATATGGATCATGAAAGGCATGCGTGCACAACTGCGCCGAGATACCCATGCACACCGCTGCCAAATAATCCGGTCTCCCGCCGGTCTTTGATATCCAGGTCGAGAATTGGAAGGATACAGTGTTGCTGGGTCGGTTGGGACGAGTTGGTTGGTTATCAACTGAGACTTGACTAGTACTTTATTGGGACAGATAACGTAGGTCAGCATTCGACTCCTTCACCTCGATGTATAACTGTGTTAACCTCCCGCGGTGTAGGGCTTATTGCAACCCCACGGGCGCTAAAACTGTATGCCCGAGTGACGAACGCGCTGATCACCATCGCTCTCTTGTTCCAATCTGTTTTTCGTTAAGGCATACTATGCGCTGACCCTGAATGTACTTGTTACCAGTAGAGGTCTCATCGAGGCAGAGATCGAGTCGCGCACGACAGCTGACCCTTAGGGGAAGGAGCTATCCTTGGTTATACTGGAGTTTGACGGACACGATTTGACAACCCGGTCTGCAGCGTCTAGCAGTTGAGGTCATGAAGTGCATTTGTAGGATGCTGATCTGCAAGGCTAGCTTGCTCTCGATATGGAGAACTATGTTCCGGCTTTCAAGAACCCGAAAGGGCCGAAGAAGACCATCATGAAAGCTGATGGCGATGCAGAAACCGAGCCAGCCCATACACAGGTACGCCGAGGGCGATTAGCTCACTAAAAGGAAAGCTGAACTCTAATTGAACCATGTGAAGAGAAAGGCACTATCTCGGCGAGGAAGGCTGGTATGGCAAGTCTGGCTAGAGGACAGAAGCCAGACGCGGTGACCCATGCGGATGTGCCTTCCGGTAAGAACAAAGAAAGTCGTCAAGCTTCATAGTGCCCGTCCGACTTCGGAGACCCCCATGTCGAGATGGAAGACGATGAAGATGGGCGCATCGAAGACGAGGTTGCCGAAGACGGATAGACCAACTCGGATTGCGAAGACGGGATTACTGACTGGGTATCATATCATAAATGCACGACAGTTTCGGTCACGTTTTGTTGTAATCGGTGACTGATGAATTGTAAATGACGCTGTACGACGATATTGGTACTGTACGCTCCCACATTAAGTTGCCTCGATTATGGATCAATTCTCCTACTTGCCCTGGATTGGTAACGCCGGTCAGTAGGCACATAGTAGGACATAGGACTGCACTAGTCTTTGAAATGCAGTTTATCACCTACCCCGGGCTCATCCGCTCGCCGCCGGCGTTCGGGACGAACATCCTTCCCACGCCTGCTTGTTCCTCAAGCAACGCGACAGCCAGGTGGCAACCCGGCGCAGACCAACGTGCAGGTCGCGTCTCGCTTAGCTCTCTCAAACACGTCTTCAGCACCTAGCGTCCCCGCACAAACGAGCAGCTGACTATGGAAAGCGAAGAACATCGTGAGCCGAGTGGTAGGCTTGCAGTAGGAAGCTCACTACTGTCGTTAGCTAAGCCCGCAATAGCACCCGTGTCCGGTACTAGCGATGGAAGTCCGCCGCACATAACGGAGAAGCGGTCCATTCCGGAACAGCCCTTGTCCTCAGTCGAACTGAAGGTGTTCGTAGAGACCGAACCACAAGACAGCGACCAAAGTGGCGTGAGTTGCTAGATATGTATTGGCATCTTCGTCAGAGCTTCATGCACCTTTGTCCAGTTGAAACCGCCTCCACTTTCTGACACGATCAACCCTTGGAACGATATCACCCCTTTGCAGCCAGTGACCAAAGATGAAGAGACGCAAAGCGGAATCACCCCGAGCATTGGCAAGCCAGAGATGGCACAAGCGCTCCCTGAATGGCACCCCGCAAACTTCGCCTCGGAGGCTCAAGAGGTCCGTGGATAGCACTATCAATACCGTTACCACTCAGAAGTAACTCTCAGGATAAACCTGAGGTCAACAAAACGGTGGACCCCTGGAGCGATATCACTCGTTTGCCACCGGCGACACCGAAGAAAGAGGAAGCTGCTGACGCATTACCGCTCTCAAGTTCTTCGTTTACCAAGGCATCCGTATCTCCCATGCTACACCGTGGTATGAAGCGCACACGCTCCGAATCTTCTCTATCTGCGCTTTCCTCCGACTTCGAAGCAAATTCGAAACCGCCCGTCCCGCCTCAACGTGCTCCCAGTAAGAGGGCCCGAGTTTCTCGAACCATCAGCCTAGCATGGCCACTTGAACCTGCAGTTTTTGGGTCTGAGGACCAACATACGTCCAGCTTCAAATATGATCACCATATGGCAACGGCCGAAGATCCCCCTCTGGAAACTGTGACGTTTCCGACGTATGAGTTCGACGAGCCTGACGCGGATGTCGATATGCCTCTTGTGTAAGCCTAGTCACCTAAGCTGTGTGACTTCACTGATGCCACAGTCTAGAGAACTGAAAGCGCCCTTTGTTGATCATGACATTCTCCCGCCCTTCGAGGCCGATGACGAAGAACCCTCTCGTGGCCTCACCCCTGCCGAATCTCACGCAACGTCTCCGAGGGCCGGTGTCACTGCGAGACCCACTGTCAGAATAAAGAATGAGCCTATCGACGTGGACGACGATATCATTCTGAATGCCATCAACCATAATGTACGCTGATCAGCCGTCAGATTGAAGGCTTGTTTGCTCACGTACACCTTGTAGAGCGTGGCCACAAATGTCAAACTGAAGGCGAAGAAGGAACTAGAGTTCGACGAGATCACAATGCAGACGCGCTTTAGTCGAGTCGGCGCGACCGTCCCGTTCGAAGTGCAGGGAGTTCCGGAACTTCTGCAGAACGTGCTGTTCTCGCGCGCGTGTATGTCCTGGTACTTCGGCGGCTCTCCTCAAGATATGTGTCCGACACCCGCCAAAGAAAAGTTCAACCTCCCCGGCAGAGGCATCAATAACTTTGCGTTTATACCCCTTCATCTGCATCCTAATGCGCCAAAGAGACCCGGGGAGCATGGCGCGATGCACTGGGGCGTCGATGGGACCTATCGACCACCTGACGACTACATCGCGGACTTCTTGGTGAATCACAAGCACCGTGAGTGATATTGCCCATACAGAGTCGTACGCGTCTAACACTAAACATAGTGATTAGAGTTGAAGATAAGAAGAAGCCCGTGGTGAATCAAGATGACAAGTCTCAACTATCCGGAGGGAACATGTACACAGTCCTCGTTGGAGGCGAGAAAGGCGGTTTCAAGGGAAAGAACTCACGGTATTGGCTATACGTCGGCCAGTACACCACCATAGGCGTCGAAGCCCTGACCAAGCAAGAGTGGATTTTGCAGGATAGGAAGGCAAGTGCACAGATTGGGCGCCCATTTCCGATAGCTCACAGTGGCGTAGGTCCATACCGCGTGGGCGCGCGAGCTAATAAAGGCCTACAGTGATGGATGGGGCAGTGGCGTCTGCTTTCGTGCCACTTACCGGCGAAGATATGACCGAGATCCCATGGAGGAAGAAGAGCGTGTTTGGTGGCGTCTGGCAAGAAGTGACGTCATCAGCTTCGACGATTGGGTGCCCGAGCCTGAGTGGATTAAGGAGGACTTCTGCGCCGGAAAGGAGGTACATTTGAAAGACATCTGCTCTATATGTGTATCTGACATGCATATACAGCACTTGTCTGTCGATGTCTTAAAGTGCGTCGGATATGATGAGTCCTTCATACGCAGGTCAGCAGTCGTCATGGAGAACTACGTCAAGAACCCTCCTCCTCCGAAGCCAAAGTCCAAGCCCGGAAAGTCGCAGCGTAAGTCGAACGCCCAAGCCGGTCCCAGCAAGCAGGTGAGTGCCTTGTCAAACACAGCTTTGGTTCCACTCCTACAGCTTGCAACGCAGAAATCCAACAAGAACAAAGGGAAGCGCCGAGCTGCATCTCCTGCACAATCAGACACTGATCGGGACGACGACTATGGAGGCGGTGAAGATGAGGAAGATGACTTCGGCCAAGTCTATCAACCACGTCCGACAAAATCTCGATCATAACCCATAGACATTTATCGAGCTTGATGACTAGAGTACTCCATACCTCTACATCCTGCAACTTTTTTGTAAAATAGTTATGCATGGGCGCTATTTGCGATCCCACTCGTTGCTCGGGCGGATGCCCATTGTGCGATAGCCAGTAGTGATTGATATTGATGCTGTACTTCCAAGTCGCGAAGACCGTGGTGGTGGTAGTGTTCCAAGGGCTGCTGCGCGGCGGGCGCTTGTGTACAGTCACGAAGATGAGGTGATGGTCGCGGCGCCCAGTGCCTCGGGAATCGCGGACGGTGTACGGCAACTACAAGCTTGCCTCCTACTTCAACCTCGCCGTCCTTCTGTCATCCTCTTTCGGGCTAGCCGGCCTGCCCAAATACTCGTTATGGGTCTCTTCAAACGGAATAATGCGAGCCAGGATGGCAGTGATAGCGTGGGTGAGAAGGGAAACAGGAAACGGCCGGCCAGTGCGTAGCCTTAGAATCGGCTTCTCTCAGTTTGACTGATATATTGCGCAGATACCGCGTTCAAGCAGCAGCGCCTAAAGGCATGGCAGCCTATACTCACACCAAAGACTGTACTCCCGACGCTATTTATCATCGGCATCCTCTTCGCGCCAATAGGCGGCTTGTTAGTGTGGGGAAGCGGGCTGGTGCGTATGAAGACCATTGTACTCTCTCAGAGGTTGACACTATGCCTAGATTACTGAGATCACTATCGACTATACCAATTGCGATTCTTTGAACAATAACTCCGATGCAGCTTCAGCGGCGAATGCCCTCACAGACGTGCCCTCATACTCGTACCGCCTCAACGCTGGCCACTCCTCGGCGACAGTCACGTCTCCAAAGTATGCCTTCATTAACAATGGCACCACGTCTGAGGGCCACGCCGGCCAATGTTTGATCCAATTCAACGTTCCGTATGATCTCGACCATTCTGTCCTGCTCTACTATCGCCTTACGAATTTCTACCAAAATCATCGGCGTTACGTGCAAAGCTACGACTCGGACCAGTTGCTGGGGAAGGCACGAACGGTTAGCGATCTTGACGACTCGAACTGCAAGCCTGTGGCAGTCAGCAGCAACCGCAAAGTCATCTATCCCTGTGGTCTCATAGCCAACTCCCTGTTTAACGGTATGTCTCCTGCTATAGACCCCGCTTAGTGTTGCGTGTACTGAGAATGTCTTTCAGACACGTTCAGCAGCTTGACACTACTCAATCCTCCTGCTGGAACATCAAGCACGTACAGCCTATCAGAGAAGGGGATCGCATGGCCAGGAGAGTCGTCGAAGTACAAGAAGCCCGACTACTCAGTTGACGATATTGTACCTCCACCAAACTGGCATGCGAAATACGGGGACGCCTACACGAACGACACGTTGCCGGACCTCTCTTCGGACGAGCACTTCCAGAACTGGATGCGCGTCGCTGGTCTGCCAACATTCTCGAAGCTCTACTCGCGCAACGACAACGACAAGCTCGTCGCAGGCACCTACACTATCTTGGTCGACATGAGTGCGCACTTCCGGTCCATCACCCTGACATGATCCGTTGTACTGATTAGCGCTCGTAGACTTCCCTGTCAAGCCATACAGCGGCACCAAGAGCATCGTGATCTCGACGGTATCGTGGATAGGCGGCAAGAATCCCTTCCTTGGGTGGGCATACGTTGCCGCTGCATCACTGTTCGTCGCGCTTGCCATCGCGGGAACCATCCGTCATCTTCTCAAGCCAAGGTTCGTGTCGTCTGGCACTCCCGCTCTCAACCCCAAGCTAACATTTGCTCAGACGGTTGGGCGATATGAGCCTGCTCTCGTGGAATCGCACATGAGCGGTCCAGTTTGTGTTTATTCCTGTCTGGTCATGCATAGTAGAGACTATTTGTCTGCGGAGGACCCTTGCTCGATCGTTTTGGATTCGCTGTAACGCACTTGTATCAGTATGCACGTTTATAATTACCTCGGAAATGCACAACGATGCAGCATGTTGCCTGCGGCTTGAAGCCAGGTAAGAGCAAGCTGCAGACTGCGAGTCGCGCGGGCTAGCTCTGGGCAGACGCAGGAAACGTGGTTTGCTGTGCCGTAGTGGTGTCACCCTCGGTCTCAACGAGAGATCTACCATTATATTGTAGCATATGAGTCTGTCTGTGCATAGGGTATGCGAGTAGTAATAACAGTACAACCTTTTCCCTGTCCTGGGTTGAAACCAACTTCTCACGGCGTGAGAACAATGGGCGCCGCGTCGTCGGTTCCCATCAACGACTAAACGTGCCGGTGTGGTTCAGATCCAACAACATCGCGCGTCCGCTCTTGCTCTCTCACTACCACCATCTCAGTCATGGTTCGCTCCCGCAGTGTATCCTCTGCATCTAGCAGCAGCTCTCAATACCCTTGTGCTTCCTCTTCGCGACCTTCATCGCCCTCCAAAAGGTCTTTCTATGACCGCAGCTCAGCATCAACCTCCATGTCCTCACTGGACGCTTGCAGCACGCCCGCACAGCGCTGCAGCTGCGAGTTGATCAACGAGAGTCGACTTAAGAAACTATATTACGATCACTCCCAGTCCACAGACGGCCTTTGGCACGGGCCTCTCAGCGTCGCTGAGTGGACGAAGGAATTCTTGCCATCTCGCGAGACACCAATCAAACTCGACCCCGACGCCTTACCAGATAGTCATGATGCACTGGCATTTGTAAGTCTACTGTTTGCTTTGGAGTCATATCCAGTTCTCTGATTTGTTATTCCAGGAGGACTACATCACCAGCAGTGGGGTCTGTGCCACCGTCTTCCCTCGCGCCATACTCGGTGTGCACGGCAAGGATCACACAACCAACACCTTCCTCTCCGCCGACTTTTCGATCCTCTCGAGGAATTTTGCGCTTGATCACAACAGTCGCGTTGTACGCGAGGAGCTTTTGGGCTGCACACTCGCTTTCGGCGACATCGTTCCCGAGAAATACGACCCACGACCCATGTCCGTTCGCCGAGGGAAAGCCGGACACAGAAGAAGCCGCCTACACGCGTGGACGCCTCGCCGCGATTATGCGCGCTGTCGCTGTCAACTCTCACCGCACATTCTGCTTCGCCTTTGTCGTCATGCCCGAGTTCGCTCGCCTACTACGCTTCGACCACGCCGGCATTGTCTACTCCGAACTCTTTCCCTGGAGAACGTCCGGCGATCTGCTACACTTCATGGCCACCTTCGATCGTATGACGCCAGCCCAGCGTGGCTGCGATACATCTGTGTCAGCCGTCGCGTCGGACTCAGAAGAGGCCGTGCAGGCGAAGGAGATCCTGGAAAGCTCGAATGCTCTGCCAGACGGCGTCCAGAAGACATCGGTCATTCCAAAGCGGCATCGCGGTCCGCTCTATCTCGTGAACGTCTACGACGACGAGCAGAAGGCGTATCATCGTGTCGTCATCCACCGTCCCATCAAGTCGGTAGAGTTCTATGTCGGCCGTATGACGATGGGGTACTATGGCGTAGATCTGGACGAAGGCGCTGTGGTTTACGTCAAGGATGCCTGGCGTATTGCCTCCCCCGCCACAGCACCGGAAGCTTCCACCTATCGGCGCTTGAACACGCACAGCGTGCCCTACCTTCCCGGATTCTACTTCGGCGGCGACGTTCCGGAGGATACCTCCGCTCTGTTGCATCCTGCACCTAGTACATCAACCGCCTGCCCAAAGCAGAACACCCAATCTCAATTATTCGTGACCGACCACGAAGAAGCGCCTCGACGGTCTCGCAGGATGCATGTCGGGCTTCACGAGCACGTTCATCATCGGTTACTCTTCAAGAAAATTGGTCGACCTTTGAAGTCATTCCAAAGCACGCTCCAATTATGTACCTCTCTCATGCATGCGCTCAAATGTACGTTTCTTACTTCTCCGCGTAGTCATCAGCTGCTGACCTTCTCTCTCATATAGCGCATGGAGCTGCCTACGAAGACGCCAAGATACTACATCGCGACATCAGCGGCGGCAACATCCTGATAGACAAGGACGGCTGCGGCATGCTTATCGACTGGGACATGTGCGTGTGGCTGGAGAATAAAGAGGAAGCTGAGAGGACTGGTCAGAAGATTGTGAGTCGTATTGCACAGCGGGCGTGATGGACAACTGACGTTTCTTGCAGGGCACCTGGGCTTATATCTCCGCTGGCCTGCTGATGGGACGCGAACAGCGCCCCCACCTGCTACGGGATGATCTGGAGTCCTTCGTGCACGTCCTCTACTACCACGTCTTCCGTTATCGGCCATCCGTACCGGCAGGCAGCTCTGCACAAAACGAACTCCTTGCGGAGATCGATCGCGTGTTCAATACTGCGTGGAGGACGGAGAGCGGCAGCATGGCGGGTGGCGGCCCCAAGAGCCTGTATCTGCAAAGTTCCTCTCACTTCGATCCTGCTATGATGCGGACGCACATCCAACCCCTTCCCCTCTGCCGACTGATGCTCACTGTGCGCAAAGCCTTCGAGCCAATCTACACGGTCGAACCCCTGGTCTGCACATCAGGTGACGACGCATACGTGGCCCTCGAGTTGAAAGAACTGGAGCGTTGGAAGCAAGGGTTCAACACGGCTCACGAGCGGCTGCAGTCTTCTGCATACCTGATATCGCTTTTCGAGAAGATGACTACGGATTACGATCGTGCGCGGTTCCAGTGGTTGTCGGACGATGGTGCCGTAGACCAGTTCGATCTCCCGCCAGAGTCTACCAACGATCATAGTGCGATGGCCGCACCTTCGTCCAGTGGATCCCGAAAGCGCTCGGCTGAGTCGCTTGGCGACAAAGTGGCGCCCCTAGGCAAGGTGCAGCGTGTGACAAGTAGTCGCAACGTGTCAGCAGGAGCTCTCGCAAGAGCAGGGACGCGCGATTAATCCCCAGAGCGAACGCGCTCATTGATGTTGTCAGACGTTCTGGTCCACAGATGTCTATGTCCATTCAGATATATTTTGCCCGAGATGTATCCTATCATTCTGTCAATATTGTGCCTTATCCCACCAGCATAATTCTAAACATCAGCGTATTGTTGTCGATTGGAATCTTCATGCTCCAACGCCGACTGACTCTAAGAGAAGTATGTAAATGTATGCAGCAGACAGATTGAACGCAAGGTGGATGTTGCTGGACATTTGGGGCTGATGCTAGAGCTGACAATTTCCAAACGGCAAAGGCTGGAATACCCTACATCAATTGCATAGGCGCTAGCCCTCATACACGCATGTAATTAGAGAACAGACATACACAAAGCCATGGTAACATCGAGATACTAGAATATAATAATATGATATAGCTTGACTCCTGTTCAGTGCGCAAAACCTAGGAAAATGGTCTCCTCCGTCACGCCTGCTGGAGCTTGTGGGCGAGACTTGTCCCCCCCCCGGTGGCCCTGAACAGTGAAGACGTCTTCCATCAAGTCGTCATCCCATGGTTCTCCTTCATCGGACACGTAAGACCTGGACGCTTTGTGTGTGACCGACGACTTGAGCCGTTTCGCACTGGGTAAAGGGGGTAGATTGCCAGTGCCGGTACCATAACTTGCCAGACTGCGTTTCATCCCGGACCTAAGAGAGGACTGACGCGAGGAGGCACGGTTGCCTGTGAATGCCCGATTATTGAGCGCCGGTCGTGACGAAGGGGGGTATTGGTCTATAGCGCCATCTGAAGAAGGCCAGCCGGGTGTGTCAAGTGCCTTCCGGAAATAGTTGAGAAAAGGTCGAGCCGAAGAGAGGTTCTTCTGCGCCGCGTCGCGCAGTGCCTTCCACTGCTCAACGGCAGAGGCAAAACCTGCCTCTTCTTCTTCGTCGGCTCCGGCAAATAGGCGAGGCTCGTCTGTGTACACGTGTTGGAACAAGCGCCGACAGCCGCGCATCAGGGTCCAGAGCGCAACAGGTTGCACAACATCCATAAGCTGGGTATCGTTGAGAGAGCTGCCTCCCGTGAGAAACGCCTTCTTGTCCAGGCCGCCTCTGATTTCGCCATTCTCGGTGGTAAAGCAATTCTCAAAGACGGTGCGCAGTCCTGACAGTATGTCGCCACGGGAGTTTGCCGGGGAACCTGGTGCCGGAGGACGAAAGCGCAGGACAAGAAGAAACATTAGGTATACGATGGACTCGAGGTCATCTCGTAAAAGGTGGTCTCGTTTATGAGGATCCCGCAAGTGATCAACAGAGACAGTGTGTAAAGACACCTGTGAGTTTTACATTGAGTCCCGTGCCAATGGATAAGAGCAACAAAACACACCATTCGAGATTTCCTCCTCGCGAGCTGCACGCTTCGGGTGACTTCGCCTGTGGAGTCCCAGTTCATGAGTCTACCGTGGCCTTCACTATCGATTCCTACACTCGAGGTTGTGATATTGCGATGAAGGATGTTCACGTTGTGGGCTTGTTGCAGAGCTTGTTGCATAATCAGCGATGGAAGGTTTTTACTGCCTTAGGAGGAACACGAACCTTCGGTAACATCGTGCAAAACGCCGACAAGCTCCTTCGTACTCTTGAACGTACACAATCTCCTGACGAGCGTATTGAACACGGCGAAGTGGTGGGTTCGAGGCACGATCTCGATAGAGGCCTCTGGCTTGCTGCAACGGACGGATTGCAGACGTGGATACTGGTGCCGCTCACAGAATTCATGCGACCAGGTGGTTTGGAATTCCAAATCTTCAGCGTCAATCTTGACTTTTGATCCCGCAGGAAACTTCTCCCATAACGCCTCTCCATCAACCACCGCATCCCCACCGTAAGCAAACTCGAGTGTGTGTTGGACGGGCGGATCGACGGTGCGAAAACGGCGGTGAATATCACTCTCGGAAGGTATTCCCGGACGGCTATCCCTCCAGTAGTCCTTCAGAAGTACGGCGCGTTTCTCTTGTAGATCGACGCCCACCCACAATCGGGACCCTTGCCCGATATAACCAAGTGAGTCGTACTCGAAAGGACGCTGGGCCAGGACGCGGTGCATCGTGTGGCTGGCTTCATCATATACATGAAACATGGAAAGATCTCCGAACCCCTCAACATGGTCGGGAAAGATGTCCTCGACGGACATATCGCTAGGCAGGGCACCACCTAGAATGGTTTCGGGTCGCCTGAGCCACTCCCTCGCCCGTTCCACCCGAGGATCAGTCGGAGAGATTAACGAAACAGAAGTGTCCCATCCGCGCTCTGCGGGCGTCATCTGGGCCAGACGTGAGAGAAATGCGAGGAGATGTCCGCTGATGCGCCAGGGGAAGCGCTCGCTGATGATGATCCCACTCCGATCGAAACGGATCAAGCGGGCATCTTCAGGAAGGAGTACGAAACTAAAGATATGTGTGCGGTGCGCATTCGAGGTCATAACCTCCGCGTAGGTTATGAGCTGCCCAAATGACCATCGACCCTTGTCCGTATCTTTTATGGGATCCTCTTCCTCGGATTTCTGGTCGCCGTATCCTTCCGCCCCTTTCAGGATACTTCGCGCTCGCTCGAGGCAGGCCTTCTCGAGCGGAACGTCCTTGCGCAATGCTGTAAAGTCCGGCGAGTACTTCTTCTTCAGATTGTTGACATCTGCGCCTCGAATGACGTGCGTGTCCTTCGGGATGAGACCCTGTCCCACGAGTGCCTTCAAGATGCCGCTCTTGACAATGGCTTCGTACTGATTACGTCGTCAGTGTGTATCGACAGCGGACGAGCATTTTATACGCACGAATTGTGATTCTCCATGGGCTGCTGGGACCTTCTCTTTGGTGAACAAGTCTTTAGAAAGCTCCTCGAGCGCCTCAGGCGAATGGTCATCCTTCGAATATCCACCCATGCATTTGTCCATGAAATCCTCCACCGAGATCCCCATAATGATATGCCCTTCTGCCCGTTGCCTATTAGCCTCGAAAGCATCTTCCCTTGTCCACTCCTTATCCTCAGCAAGCGTGTAGTGAGGGTCAGGCTGGACGCCGGTGGCCGGTGTGAAGAAAGACGTGGGAGGGCTGGAGGTCTCCTTCTTCTGTGCCTTGTCCGGTGTCTTGTACAGAGGGTCGTCAAGAAGCGCAGATGACGATCCTGAGACGACGGTATTGGATGGCAATGAATCGTGGGGGATGCAAGGCTTAGAAACCTTGGGGGCGTCACGGACAGAAGTGGGTCTCGAGCCGCGCGCCGACCTCTTTCTGGATTGGTCGCGCTTGATAGTGTGTTCGACAGTCGTAGAGCCGGGCACAGGATACGTGCTAGAGTTGTCCTGGTTGGTGGATGGACCGTCGGTGGCGACAGGTATACTTGGACGAGTGCCTTGAGAATTATGCATGTCAGTTACAGCGTGAGCGCAGAAAGTAACCTACTGACCTTGCATATCTTGCTTGTGGGTACGAGCCATAGCGGAATGACTACAGGGCCGGAGCGGGCCAGTGAGCGCAGGACCGATTCAAGTCGTGGAGGCCAGAGGAAAGCTTCGGAGGTCGCCACACACAGATACCAAACAGTTACATGGCAGCACGTGTATATGTGGTTGAACAACTCGGTAGGATGAACAATGGAAGAACGCAGATAGCAGTGCTCAACCACGGTGCCACACCATCACCTCGAGGCACACGAACCTCATTGTTAGTCGGAGTGAACTCGGGCATCAGTTCGTCGCTCTAGCGCATTCCATATTGAGCGCAGGAAGCGTAGGACGTGGTGATAAGGGATGTCGGCTCCTGCGCGGTCATGGAGGTAGGAGTGAGAACGCGACTCGACTGGCCGACTGCGTCGATGCCCAATCAAAAATCACCGTGGCGATGCGACATGTCCACGCTTTATTTAAGTATACGAGCAGAGCAGGGCGTCCATACCCATACACCGAAGAATGTTACGACTTGCTGTACTCGTCTTCCCGTAATTTGCCCGGCTCCCAAGCGGTAACATATGCCCACCCGGTGAATCGTTAACACGTCGATATCAGGCAGCAATGCAAGTAGAGTCGCAAGTCGCGACTCGGAGCTGCTCTGGCAGCCGCACGTGGGTTGCCGTGCTGCAGTGGCGTCACGCTCGATCACGGTTTCGGACCTTCTGGCATTATTTCCGTACACTAAGAGGCTCTCGATGCATAACTTATACGAGCACAGGTAGTGCTAGTACAATATTTCTCAGTGTAAGGCTGGAATCAGTTTCCCACGGCGTGAGAACAATGAGCGCCGCGTCGTCGTTTCCCATCAACGGCTAAACGTGCCGGTGTGGTTCAGATCCAACAACATTGCGCGTCCGCTCTTGCTCTCTCACTACCACCATCTCAGTCATGGTTCGCTCTCCCAGTGTATCCTCTGCATCTAGCAGCAGCTCTCACTACCCTTGTGCTTCCTCTTCGCGACCTTCATCGCCCTCCAAAAGGTCTTTCTATGACCGCAGCTCAGCATCAACCTCCATGTCCTCACTGGACGCTTGCAGCACGCCCGCACAGCGCTGCAGCTGCGAGTTGATCAATGAGAGTCGACTTAAGAAATTATATCACGATCACGCCCAGTCCACGGACGGCCTTTGGCACGGGCCTCTCAGCGTCGCTGAGTGGACGAAGGAATTCTTGCCATCTCGCGAGACACCAACCAAACTCGACTCCGACGCGTTACCGGACACTCATGATGCAATTGCATTTGTGAGTCTACTCATTTACTCAGATTGACATGCAGATCTCTGATTTGTTATACCAGGAGGACTACATCACAAGCAGTGGGGTCTGTGCCACCGTCTTCCCTCGCGCCACACTCGGTGTGCACGGCAAGGATCACACGACAAACACCTTCCTCTCTGCCGACGTCTCGATCCTTTCGAAGGATCTTGCGCTTGATCACGACAGTCGCGTCGTACGCGATGAGCTCTTGGGCTGCACACTCGCTTTCGGCGACATCGTCCCCGAGAAATACGACCCATGTCCGTTCGCCGAGGGAAAGCCGGACACAGAAGAAGCCGCCTACACGCGTGGCCGACTCGCCGCGATCATGCGCGCCGTCGCTGTCAACTCTCACCGCACATTCTGCTTCGCCTTTGTCGTCATGCCCGAGTTCGCTCGCCTACTACGCTTCGACCACGCCGGCATTGTCTACTCCGAACTCTTTCCCTGGAGAACGTCCGGCGATCTGCTACACTTCATGGCCACCTTCGACCGTATGACGCCAGCCCAGCGTGGCTGTGATACATCTGTGTCAGCGATCGCGTCGGACTCAGAAGAGGCCGTGCAGGCGAAGGAGATCCTGGAAAGCTCGGATGCTTTGCCGGCAGGCGTGCATAAAACGTCTGTCATTCCAAAGCGGCACCGCGGCACGCTCACCCTTATGAACGTATACGATGACGAGCAAGAGGCGTACCATCGGATTGTCGTTCACCGGCCTATCAAGTCAGTGGAGTTCTTCACTGGCCGCTCGACACTCGGCTTCTACGGCGTGGATCTGGACGAAGGAGTTGTCGTGTATGTGAAGGATGCTTGGCGCATAGCCTCTGCGAACGCAGTGTCGGAGGCGGCGACCTACAGGCGTCTTATAAAACACGAGGTCCCATATCTCCCGGGATTCTACCACGGCGGTGACGTCGCATCCTGGTCAAGTGCAAAGCCGACGACATCGACTGCTGGTATCGAGCACAAGACGCGCTCACAAGACTTCGTCCGCAGCCGCGATGACCTTCTCCGTCGACCCGGCACCATCAAGGTCGGGCTAAATCCACATGTACACCATCGCCTGCTCTTCAAGAAGATTGGACGTCCCTTGAAGTCGTTTGAGAGCACGCTCCAGCTATGTACCGCACTGCACCATGGAATTCAATGTACGTGCCCGACGCCATTTATCTGTGCGATATCATATGGACTCATGTTATTTGTTGTAGCTCATGGCGCTGCGTACGAAGACGCCCGGATTCTCCATCGTGACATTAGCGGTGGCAATATACTCATCGATAAGGATGGCTTTGGCATGCTCATCGACTGGGATATGTGTGTC
Source organism: Peniophora sp. CBMAI 1063 (assembly GCA_900536885.1). Lineage (NCBI taxonomy): Eukaryota > Fungi > Basidiomycota > Agaricomycetes > Russulales > Peniophoraceae > Peniophora > Peniophora sp. CBMAI 1063. Next base: position 77,179 of record UWZB01000819.1, on the reverse strand, counting down.
TGGCGCGAGAATGAGGCGGAGGTTGAGAAGATTGGTCAGAAGATTGTCCGTTACTCAATTAGACTCGCTTCGGCGTTGCGACTGCTAGCTTACCAGCGATTATAGGGTACTTGGGCTTTCATGTCAGCCACGTTGCAATTAGGCTTCGACGAACGACCACATCTCCTACGCGACGATCTGGAATCATTCGTTCACATTCTCTACTACTACGTCTTCCGCTATCGACCGACGGCGCCCGCTGGATCACCAATCCAGAAACATCTCTTCGCCAGCATGGAGAAAGTGTTCAACACAGTGCTCTATACTGGCGATGAGGTAATTGGAGGGGACGACAAATCAAATTATCTGGCTTCTGCCACACACTTCGACCCGCGCATGATGCACGAATATGTCCACCCCGAACCCCTGCGCCGACTCATGTTCGTTGTACGCGATACCTTTGCGCCTCTGTACGCGTCAGAGCCCTTAATGGACGGCTCGCTCAAGGGGGATGTGGGTGCTCGTCAGTTGCGGAAACTGCAAGCATACCGCCAGGCCTTTGACGCTGCCTGTACCCGGCTGGAGTCCTCGGGGTACTTGAGCTCACTCTTCCGTACATGGACTGAAGACTGCGACGCCACACGCTATCAGTGGCCTACGGACGATGCCGCCACCGACCAAATGCACCCTCCCAGCCCTTCACATTCTGCGACAAAACCAAGTTTATTCGATTCGCGTAGTAGCCGCAAACGCTCTCTTGACCCTGCGGAGGATTCGTGTGCGCATTCCGGGAAGGCGAGGCGCGTCACAATCGATGGGGATTTTTCTGCTGGTGCATCTGCGCGAAGTTGTCTTGCTTCTGGTCGCGAGAGCTCTCGCCTGGTAATCCCTTCGAAGGCTCAATGATACAGCATGTCGTTATTTTTGCTTTGTACTCTTTCATCTATCATTATTATCATACAAGAACCTAAACATAAATTGCATAATGTCTCAAATTTGTGAATGCCTAGCAGGCCATAGGTCGAACTCGGAACAACCACTGCGCCTGCAAGTGGTCACGACCCCGGCTCCCCAAGACCCCACACGTTTTATAGCAAGGTTCAGGGTTCATAGTCGGCAAGTAGTGACCTCTTAGACTGTTGTAGAGTGACTCCGGCAAGTTGCAAGTTGAGTCTGCGTGCATCTTCCAACTTTGGTGAGCCGATTGCAACATCGACCAAGCGGGCAAATGCCCGACAATTACCCATTCTCGAGTTGCAACCAACGACCAAAGACGATTCAAGGGAGAATATCAAGCGAAGGAAGCATACATTCTGCATTAATCGATTCTTCGAAAAAGTGCGTAGGCTAACATACTACACATGCTAACTGTAGAGATCCGTACTCGCGAGCGCTCAACGTCTATTCCCCAAGAATAAGTCTTCTTCTGTAGTGCCATCATCCTTCTCTTTCTCCTCGTCTTCATCTTCGTCTTCGTCAGCCCTTGTACTCTCAACATTGGGGGATCGAGTACTGGTGCTAGGCCCAAATATATCATCCACAACCACTGGAGACATCTTCTGCCGCTTGGCAACAGGAAGATTACCTGGTCCATCGGAATAACGCTTTGTGCCGGATTTCGTAGACGCGGAGGCGAGAGAGCTGGTGAGGCTGCTGGTAAACGCCCGAGACCCTGTTGATGGCCGGGTATCCTTTGGGTACTGGTCCACAGCACCGTCCGACGGGGGCCAATCCGACTTCTGAAGAGCGTCCTCGAAACAAGCAAGAAGCGGTTGTGCAGATTGGAGCCGAGTCCCCGCACACTCGAATTGCTCTCTCCAGTAGCGCTTATCATCGTTGACCTTCACAAGTGACTCCGCGGTCTCGTCGCCATATAATGACGGCTCTGGGATGTAGAGCGGCTCGAAAACAGCGCGAAGGCTACGCATCAAGGTCCAAAGCGGAAGCGGGCGGATGGCACCGTTCAGTCGCCGATCACTGAATGTCGATTCCCCACTCATGAACGTCGCCTTTTCCGAGCCGGCGTCAATCCTTCTCGTTTCCGTCGAAGTGGAGGATTCATAAATCGACTTCAACGCTTGGAGGACCTGAGACCCTCGTATTTGCCGTGTCTTTAGCGTCGGACGAAACCGCAAAACGTGGTAATAGAGAAGATGCAAGATGGACTCGAGGTCGTCCCGCAACAGGTGTGCGCGCTCATCGGGGAATTGAAGCATGGAGGCTGAGGCGAAGAGCAGAGATATCTAAGGGACTCTGGTTAGTAGATCAATGATCAATGACCCACGAGTTTATGCACACCTCTCTACTTTTCGTCCTAGGGGAGTCATCGCCGCGCACTGCCAGGGACGCCCAATCCCAATTCATGACCACACCATTCCCTTGACAATCAATTGCCACACTGATGGAGGTTATATTGCGATGGAGAATATTCGCCTTGTAGGCTTGTTCAAGAGCTGCAAGTAATATTCATCAGATACCATGGTTTGGTGGCAGAAGGCCAGATGATATCCTTACCTAGGGTAGCATGGTGCAGAACACGCACGAGCTCCCGAGTGCTCTCAAATGTGCGTAAGCGACGCGCGACTGTACGAAAAACAGATATGTGATGAACTCGCGGCAAGATTTCTACGTCCTGGTCGTCCTTATGCCCACGTTCGGACCATAGGCGGCTGTACTCCGTGCTATTTCGTTTCACGAATTCATGCGTAAATGTCCTCTGAGTTACGAGGGGTTCATGCATGGGAATGGGCTCGGCACCGTACTGTTTGCGGAGTTCCCAAGCGTTAACGAGAACGTCCCCTCCATAGAGAAAGCCAAGAGTATGCTCGACGGGCGACTGCGCTTCACGGAAGATCCGGTGAACATCGCTCTCGGAGAGGATTCCAGGGCGCTCGATTCGCCAGTAGGTCTTGAAAAACACCACGGACTCGTCGTCAACATCGACTCCAACCCACCAGCGGACGCCAGAGCCGACGTAACCGGAAGCATCATAGTGGAGAGGGCGGTGAGAGAGAACGCGATGTATACGCCGATTTTCCGAATCAAAGACATGGAAGAGGGCCCGGTCGCCGAACTTCCCCGTCGGGAATATGGTCTTGGGTGCGATACCAGTCGGGAGAGCGTCACGTAGATCTGTCTCGAGCAACCGCTTCATCTTCCTAGCCATTTCATCCTGTGGAGAGACCATCTCCACCGTCGTATCGACACCGCGCTCCACAGGCAACATGTTGCTGAGCCGAGACAGGAAGCAGAGCAGATGTCCCGTCTTACGCCAAGCGAAGGGTTCGCTGATAATGAGGCCGCTGTGATCAAGCCGGATGAGGTACGCCTTCTCGGGCAAGACCACAAAGGCCGGAACACTGGTACGATGTGAGTTGGAAGACACGACCTCGCTGTACGTGATTAACTGCCCGAGTGCCTCGCGGCCTTTGTCGGAGTCGCCCACAGGGTCCTCGGCGTTTGACTTCTGGTCTGCTACCAGTTGCGTGCGGGGCAGAAGCAATCGCGCGCGAGCAACGCCAGGTACAGTGATGTCGACGTCTGGATCCACGACAACCATATCAGGCGAATACTTCTGCACGGGGTCGTTCACATCTTCGCCTCTGAGGTAGTGCGTGTCCTTCGGGATCATACCACCGGGGGGAAAGACGCCACTGACCTTGATGGCATTGTACTATGCAACACTGAGCGTTTTTTTGTGTATGATTACGTATCACGTACGAGTTTAGCTTCACCGTGAACGGAGGGGACCTTCTTCTCGGTGAAGAGCTCTAGTGACTTCGCCTCCCAATACTCCGGCATGTTCGAGTCCGAGTTATGGGTCAGAGGCGCGCACTGAGCAAGCCAATCGGCTATCCGAACGCCAACCACAATCTGACCCTCTGCTCGCTGCCTATTGCCTTGGTAAACATCGTGCCTCGTCCTGTTTCGACAGTCCTCCAGCATATACGCCCACAGCATCTCCACGCCCGTTCCAGGAGTGAATTTAGGAGCACCGGGCTCCGGCTGCGTTGTCGTGTTCGGCGTTTTCGGATCGTTGCTCGTGCTATGCGGCCGATTTGAAGACGCCGTAGATGGACCAGCGACGGGGATGGATTCTAGAGACGTTCGGTGCGTATTTCCGAGAGCCTCCGAATAATCAACAGAGCCTTCGGGAGCAGATGTGGCGACACAAGAGGATTCATCATGGTCGTTGGTTCGAAGATTACGCTTTGATCGACGAAGCTTCACGGTGTTGCTAGTAGAGGGATTGGTGTCGTCCGGATCGCCACCAGGTGCAGAAGAGTCTGACGAGGCTCAGTTGTAGAGGCTTAAGAATCACGTCATATAGATGTGCTCACCTCTTCGGCCCATGAAGATGTGTTCGTCCTAGGGAGGAGTCGCACCGAACAGCGGGCGATCGTCGTCGTAGAGAGAAAGAGAGCAGCAGACGCCACATACGAGAGTGCTGCCAATATTATAAGCGCAAGTGGTTCATCCTCCAGACTTCCATGACTCGCGACAGGCACCGACAATGGGGAAGAAGTTGGCGGTGCTATCTCAACCACACCATCACCTCGCGGCACGCGAGGCTCATTGTTCGTCGGAGTGAACTAGACTGCATCAGTCCGTCAGAAGACACGCGACAATGAGCGCGCGCATGCTTGAGCTTGAATAGGATAGGTGTGTGCGTGTACGCTGGGAAAACACTTTGAGTGACCATCATGAGGGCAGGAGTTCAAGAGCGAAACGGCTATGAGCGCGTCGCGTCAAGCTTCCCCGCGGTTACATTCCCACGTTGGGCGCGACCTGGGCCTGATCGGTGGTACGCCACCCATTCATATGCCCCGCCATACAAACCGGTGTATGTTCGTATTCATTAGGCATAACTCTCGAACGCTCGCGTAGAACAATTGAGGATGGTCTACCGCGCGCCAATCTCATGAGGAAATCCAAAAAAGCGCGTGACGTCACGCGTAAGCGTAGGCTCGGTCAAGGCTCTGCGCCGGCAGAGCCGTTGACTTGGGCACTTGTAGCTTGCTGCTTCATCATACCGCTCCGCGAGTAGTACTAGTCATACATTATAATACGAGTTGTAATCTATCGTCCAGCGAGAAAAGTCCGGTTCGAGACACGCAAAGCTAGATCAAGAGCGCACAAATATGCAGAAAGCGAGATCGAAAGCGACCACTAACTCTTCCCCCACTACAGAGACCGCCATCCCCACTCTGAGCTATGGGTCCATTTCATCCAATAGCCAACGCAGACTTCCTCCCCTCAAGCCCATCCTCCTCACCCTCCTCAATCCGATCACCTCCCGCACCCTCAAGCAGTCTCCCCAAACCTGCATCAACAAGCGCGAGCCATTGCCCAAGCTCGTCCACGACCCTCGCTAGCTCCGCATGCGTGTCTGCGTGGCTTCGCGCGAGGGCAGGCAGATCGATAGGTCGAGGGAGTGGAGGCGCGCGCGGTAACTCGAGCGAGAGCGGACTGTGACTTGACGTTGGCGCGTGTCTTGGGGCGAGCGCTGCTGCACTCGGACTGGGCGGTAGCAAGTCCGCCATGCCCATTTGATGCTCGCTTGATAGCGCGGGCACCTTGAGCACGTCTCGCAAGCCGAGTTCTGCCAATGACCCTCCGCTGCGGTTGACCCGCCGCGCAGATGTAGGCGTCGGTGGCACGGTCTCCATCACCGCGACACTCGCGAGTCTATTCAGCGACGGTTTTCGCACGAGGCCCGACGGCTGGCCGTTCCCGGTACTGCTCTGCGTCGCGGCCGCGCGCTCCGCAAACGGCGTAGCAGATTGTGAACGACCTAAAGGTGGAAGGGTAGGTGCATTGGCGCCAGGTGCAAGGCCGGCGCCTAGTGCAGGCGCAGCCGACGCGGGTACGCGCCGTGCTGTTGGCGGCGCATCCAACGAATGCGTTGCGGAGTGACCAGATGTAGTACTGCTTGCTGGTGCGTGACCAGTGGTTGGACTGCGGTCATGGTTAGGACGCACAGTGCGCGTACTTCCACTGGACTGTGCCGAATCAGGTGTGTTCGACCCCGTGGACGGTGGCGGGAACTGAAACACTGGCGGGCTTGCGTACGTTCGCGAGCGATTGCGACCTGCACTCGGTGGGCGCCGTGTCGTGGTACCCATCATAGCACCATCAAGGTTGATGGAAGGCTCCTCCGGTGCAGAAGATGCCGGGGCAGGCGAAGGCGTTGATGACGCCGGAGTGGGAATTTCGATGTCTGGCACATTGCGGGCAGAACGGACGGCGCGGTAGAAGGGGCCTGTGCGTGGCTCTGCGCCGGACAACATGCTCTCAGCAGGCGATGGTCCGCGCGAGACGCTTAGAGACTCCGAGGACGAGTCGTCATCTGCACCAAGCCGGGACTTTGAACGCGGCTGAGTCTGGGCTGGAGCGCGTGAAGGGAAGGAGAATGCGGCTTTGCTGAGGTCTGGTCCGTCATCGGCCAGTGGCGACGCAGCTGCCGTCTGAGCTCTTCGCGGTGCACGTGACGGCGTCGGGTTGATGGAGGGTGGTGTGGCGAAGGAAGGTGCGGGCGAGTCCGCCGAGCGAGGAGCGGGAGACCCGCCAAATCCAGGTATTCGGAAGGGATCTGGCGGCTCTTCGGTGCCGTCATCGAATAATAGCCGCAAAGAGCTGGGCAACTTGGAAGCGGGTGGTCTGATCGTTGAGGCTGCATCGGCCTCTGAGTCGTCCATGGACGTATCAGGAGAGAGAAGACCCATCCCCCGCATGCCAATAGCGCGGCTGCCGCGCACTGTATCAAACTCCCATGGGTTCTCTCCGCCCACGTCCACATATCCTAGCCTACAGATATGAGCACTTGTCTAAGGCTGAGAGTGCGGTAGAACTCACTCGTCAGCCTCATCCTGCTCCCAGGGTAATGGCTCGTTCAAGTCTGCAGCTTCGCTACTTGACTTCGCCCACGTCTCGTACCGGAGTAAAAGGTCCTTCAGAACGGTGACCGGCGCCTTGGCAGTCTTGATCCATTTGGTCTTTAAGAGTTCTTCGGCGGGCAGACGCTGTGTCAAGATGAGCTTAATGTCAGACGAAGCGATCAAGTCACGCACATCTCCTGGCTTCTCCGCCAAACATAGCGGAATGAAGTCCAACAGATCCTTGCTTCCTTCGCCAACTATCAAGCGTGGTGGCTTCGCGCGGGGAATGAGCTGAATGATACGCTCTTGCGAGACGTTCGAGTGTGGCGGCGAGCCTTTGATCATCTCGTAGATCATAATGCCCAACGACCAGATGTCGGCTTTCGTGTCGTAATTCGGAACGGCCTGCACGACTTCGGGCGCCATCCAGTTGAGCGTTCCAATGAAGGTGTTGCGCTTGCTGGAGTTGGTCGCGAGTAGCGCTGACACGCCGAAGTCGCAGATCATGACCCGCCCGGATGAAGTGACCAGGACGTTGGCAGACTTGATGTCGCGGTGAATGATGCCAGACTTGTGGAGATAGGCGAGGCCGACGAGTACTTCGCGCACAAGCACGACGACGTATTTCTCCTCGAGTATATTCCCAGGGCTGGCCTTCATGAGCTGGTACACGCTCCCTCCCTGCGCAAAGTCCATGACAATCCATAGCCTGGGACCGTCCAAGTAGGAGCCATAGTAGCGCGTGACGTTGGGCGCGTCGCGTAGTTGCGACAGTAGAGCAACTTCCTGTTGGATGCTGTCTACTTCGTCGTCATCGAGATTGATGATCTTGAGCGCTACGACGTTGCCAGTGGCGAGCTCGACGCCCTTATGCACGGAGCCATAGGAGCCCTTGCCGACCGTCTGCAGGCGCTTAAATAGCTGGTGGACACTCTTGCCCGACTGTGTTACGTTCATGCGCCAGCGCCGAAAGTAAAGCTAGAGTTATACAGAGCTACTTCTGACAGAGACTCGAACTGTGAGAACGTGAAGGCAACAGCCAAGGTTGACCGAAAGCGAATTCGCGTCCACGTGAAGGACGCGTCTTTCGAGTCAACCACGATCTTGCCCGCCATGAATTTTGAGGATGGCACCTCAAACCTGCTCGCGAAAGAGTTTGTCGCCGTCATTCTCGTCGGCGAGGGCGATCAGTGAGGACTGCATGCACACAGGGGCCACGATCCTATTATAATATTGCATTAGGCTTGCACCTCTGACTTCTGGAAATGGCGAAGCGCCTTCGCCCAAAGCACTCGTGCCGATCGCGAACAAGCCGATGATTGACTATGTGCTGGCTTGGATCGAACCGTCCGGCATCACAGGCGCGTCCTCCGCCCAAATATTCTCAGCGCGGTGAGTAACGGGATACTCCCAGAGGTGCTTGTCGTTTGCCCTACCGCGCATCGGGCCCAGATCTCCCATCATATCCAGTCCGGCGCCTCATCCTCGGGCTATCCATCTCTGTCTATCACCTTCACTACATACGAACCCGCCGACACAAATGGCACCTGCGTCGCTTTACTTGCCGCCAAGCCTCGCATCACCCACGATTTTGTCTTGTTACCGTGCGACTTTGTACCCCCATCGGACCTCACACTTCAAGCCATCCTCGATGCTTTCCGCGTGGACGTCGCCGTAGATGGCGCGATTGCGACGGGCTGCTGGTTCGCGCCAAGTAGACCAGACAAGGGCGCAGTCCCGGACGAATGGGGCAGTATGCTCTCACCCAGCACTATCGTGTGGGACCAGGCGAGCGGGAGTCTATTGCATATCGATACGGAGGAGGACGCGGAGCGAAATGGGGACGATATAGAGCTGCGCATGGCGCTCGTCAACAAGTTCCCACGCACACGACTATCGACTGCACTGCAGGACAGCCATGTCTACGTGTGCAGGCATGCGGTGATCGACGCCCTCGCTCTCAAGCCACATTTCGAAAGCTTCAACAAGGAGTTCATCCCGTGGCTATGCAAGTTACAATACCAGCGAACGAAGCAGAGGAAGTACGGATACGGTCAGCCACAATCATCTGTGCATCCGAGTGTATGTGTATTCATGACCGCGCAGTATTCAAACCGGATGGCGAGACTACGACGCAGACGCTCGCACTACGACACGCAACGCTCTCGCTCGCGGCGCGTCATCAGAACGCGGAATGGGACGGCCAATCCAACGATGGTTCACCTAGTGCACCCACCGCCTCTCTTATGGCTGCATCAGCACCGTCGTCTCCCATCGACCATGATGACGACGATGCGCAAGTCAAGCCGAGTTTACGCGTGGGATTGCGCGTGCACAGAGGCAATCTTGCCGGACGCGCCAATACTCTTCCGGCTTTACTCGAGCTGAACCGTCATGTACGACTGACACTCTGTGCTCTTCTGCTTGTCCTGACTCAACATCCCGCAGTTCCTCGGCCAAACACCATACGTTCTACCAACGGACCAAAAAGACCGCGCGCTAATCGACACGAAGGCGCAAATCGCGTCCGACTCGCTCGTGGGAGAAAGCACCCAAGTTGGCGAGCGTACGTCAGTCAAGCGCTCCGTGGTCGGCCGTCACTGCGTTCTCGCTCGAGGCGCGAAGCTCTCCGGGTGTGTGCTGCTCGATCACTGCGTTGTCGGCGAGAACGCGAAGCTTGAGAATTGCATCTTGGGGGCGGGGACGAAGGTCGGTGCTAAGGCGGATATGAAGGGTGTCGTGACACAGACAGGGTATGAGGTCGGTGCTGGAGAGCAGGCGAGGCACGAGAAGCTCGAGGCTTCTCATTGGGCTGCTGGGGACAGTGACGATGACGAGGAAGACGAGGAGAGCGAAGATGGCAGCGATGAAGACGCTGGAGAAGATGACGAGGATGATGACGAGGATAGTGACGACTAGAGTCGGCAGATACGTGCCCAAAACCCAAATGTAGCCCATACTACATGTATCATGCATGCCTGTTCTTACGCCTCGCATTTGTAATGTTCCAGGGTGCGAGTTTCGTGGTGCGGTACTTCAAGATGCATTCGACGTACGGATAGTAAGGGAAGATACAGGCGTACACGCTATGGAACAACGGCAGGGACTAACTACGTGGACTTGGGGCGCGACTTCGTCCCCCTGGACTTGGGAATATACGCCTCTTCCTCCTCATCATCAGACGGTGTGATAATGCGCCTTTTCTTACTCGACTTGGACTTAGCGGGAGTCAATGGGGCGCGCTTCCTTCCTTTGACCCCAGTCGCTGCGGCTTTCGGCGTGCGTGTTTCGTCCTCTGGAGGGGGCGGATTTTTGATATGATTTTCCATTCCGACTGCGATCTTGCGCTGGTAGTCTGCATCGTAGTCAACGCATTTCATGACGTGCACGTCGAGACGCTGCAGGATGGTCAATGACAGTCTAAACAGAGCGGAAGCCGGCACACCTCTACGCCCGAGTTGAGGTCTTCCCGGATCCAATCAGCGCTGACATCCCAATCACTCGCAGAAACAAGTTTGGCCTTTACAAGCGCCAGAAGGTGAGTCTCCTCCTCCTCGCTTGGCTCTCGACCATATATGCGACGGTACTTCACGCGGAAGCGAATGTCTAAGCTCCATGACTTCTTCTGAAACCAGTTGACCCAGCCGGATATAAACTACGCGTGCTGTGTATTAGGCCAAAATAACATCCGTCACAGTATCATTAGCTCACCTTTTCGGGGTGATCGTTCAGCTCTTCAGGCGTCAATGGAACAGCCACGGGCAGTTCATACTGACCGGCGTATCTCCACTTTCGCTTGTTTGTACCCGCGTAACCTCCAACATGTACTCGATAAATGCCCGAGGTGTTTACCGGCGCTGTCGTTGATGGTTTCCTTGTTTCCTTGACTAATGTAAACTTGAGTAGTGATACAGAGTAGTCGACATTTACCACTTACGTAGTTTGATTTCCATGAAATCTGCGACTGCAGGGTCTATTGTAAGGTCCCGGTACTCGCAAACAGCGTTTTCGTGCCAGATGCCGTGTTGTCCTGGCCGGGTTGGTGCACTAGGGTGATTCTCGAGATCCAAAAACATGAAGTCGTTAAGCCCTGCCCCTGGATTGTCGTACTTCTCCTTCGACACGGGTGGGTGCACGAGCTGCCTATTTCCACCGAAGTAGTGCGATATATACGCCCGGGATACCAGTACTCCCTGGATATCCTGATCTAACTCGACCTTGATAGGGTCAAACGCTTCGGCTGAGGTGTAGCGGTCCCGCAAGATATTATCGTCAAGCTGTAGCTCTTTTTCGATCTTGACCTTGTCGTCAGTCGCGAGGTTCTTGCAATGATCATCAGCTGCCGTTTAAGTATCTGATGTTTAGGTACCGCCTTACCTTTCGGTCAATGTTGCGAAGAATGGTCTCATCGTCAGGTATCTCCTGGAGTTTATGGTCGGAGTCGGAGCGGTCAGAGGTTGACTGCTCTCTCTTAGGTTTAGCCTCAGTACTAGGAACGCCTTTCCAGGCATCAGGTTCCTCCAAGGCGTCTGTCTTTCTAAGAATCAGCACATGGTTCATTCTCGCACGTATCAAGGAAACGCACTTCTATCTTGATATCCTCTTTCTTGATATCCTCTTTCTTGATGCCTGTTTTTCTGGACGTCCTCCTAGGTCCAACCATTCTGATTGAGGAATCAGCTGACAGAAGTATCGAAAAGTAGTACGTCGCGGGAGGAGAAGACGCGCAACGCGTTGCTGTCGCGTCGCCGTCGATGGTCGTTGCCTCGAGGTCCATGGACTGTGGGAAACGCCACACTCGGTCCACCGGCGCCGAACGGGACTCGGGCCGTGGTTAGGTTTGACTGTGACGGGCTATACACTGGTGCCCAACCCCCATGCTCATATGCACTACATGACCAGGCATGGAGAGGGATCTCACGGCGCTTACTTCATACTATACGTCAATATCGAGCGGTCTGCTTAGACTCCCCCGACTCTAGAGGCAGCAACCCTTGTAACTTCCACAAGCTTCATATCCACCAAAGCGGAGCAGGCCTACTGAGGATGACACCTTGGGCCTTCGACACGGGTTGGATCCTTCGTATATAGAGGTGAGTGTGTATCTGTCAAAGTATTGCATAGTTGGACACTGGTGACGGAGATCATAGTTGGCTCTTGAAACATGGTGCGATCCCCTGCAATACCCATGGACTGGAAGTATCAATAACGATCAATCGTAGTAGCTTCTGGTTGTGGCTACCAGGTCTACCACCATCCGTGCCGCCAGGACCCGGAACAGGACGCGCAGCCCCGATCTTGAACGTCGATCATAGGAGTGCCTGAGTTATTATCAGATATCGAGCTTGATTCGATCATCGCGCGCCGGCAGACCTTCCTCTTTCCAACGTGCGATCTCTTCTCTCGCACCGACCTCCAACCTCTCTACTCGAACGTTGTGTCAGAGCTTGACTTGATTCTATACGATGCCTTTCCTATAGTCCTTCAACATGTACGTAGCTGTACGAGGTGGCAACAGCAGGCAAACAGGCTTTCCAGGGCCCCTTCCGCCGTCTGCGCAGGTCCTCTTCACGCCGCCTGTCTCCGCTCCCGAGCCTGGATCAGGGGGCTTTTAGCCGCCGGCGGGCTGAAAATCTAATCTGATATGTCGTGCCGGCATGCGCATGGACCTGAGTAGTAGAGCGTACTTAAACCATGCAATGCAGGTGAAATGAGGTTCCTTACCCGTCCGCTTCATTTACCCAGCGTTCGAGGTGCGCAGCAGTCATCTGTATGGTCATTGACTGCTACTTACTGATACCTGGTAGTGTGGACTGGCTTTTTGCCTCCCATTGTTCATCTCCCCCGGTCTTCGGTCGAGGTGAGTAAATTCGACTCCGTGAGACGTGTTCCCGTTCTGACCTGGCTATAGGCCTTACGAGATTGATTGACTACCGTCTACGATCCCCCATCGTAGTCACTTAAGTATGCATGCATTGGCTATATCGGGCTACCAACCTATACACTGACTCAGCATCCTGTAGAATGAAGGTCGATCAACAGCTCAATCTGACAGAGACGGGTGCTCATGTCGACGCCGCTGAGGAAGGCTCGTTAGGGTTCGACGGCAAGGAGATCCTTGACGGCGAGACTCACGCTCTTCCCGATCTTGTTCGTGGCGATGGCGACAAGGAGGCTGTCAACGACGGAGCTAGCGTCCAGGACGGTGTCAGGCAGGCCGAGGCGATCACTGCTACTTGGTCGAAGACGTCGCTTACGACGGTCTACATCTTGTGTGTCGCGCCATCTCACCCACTGAGTCTGCACATGAACTGATGGGTACCCTTGATAGCTTTTGGCTCACCTACGCCGTCAATGCCTTCCAGTCCTCCATTACAAGCAACTTGACGGCCTTTGTGACATCCGGCTTCGAGGAGCATTCCCTCATCCCCGTCATCTCAATCGTGTCCAACGTCATGAGTGCCGTCGCCTACATGGTGCTTGCCAAGATCCTCGACCTTTGGGACCGTAGCTACGGCTACCTCGTCATGACCGCCTTCGCAACCATTGGTTTGATCTTGAGTGCCGCATGTACCGACATTTACACATACTGTGCCGCGCAGGTGAGTCTTATCTTCACTGAATATGCACACGATGCTGGTACTGAGGCGGATACGGCAGTGCTTCTACTCAGTCGGCTTCATCGGTATCATCTTCACCGTCGATGTCTACACTGCGGACACGTCGAAACTTAAGGATCGAGGGCTCGCTTACGCGTTCACCGCTTCGCCGTGGATCATCACCGCCTATGCTGGCCCCGCCATCTCCCAACGCTTCTACGAGGACAACTGGAGGTGGGCGTTTGGCTGCTTTGCCATCATCCTTCCCGTCGTTGGCCTGCCATTCTTCGGGATCATGCAGTGGCACAAGCGGAAGGCGGAGAAGCTCGGCAAGCTGGCCAAGGTGAAGTCGGACAAGACTTGGGTGCAGTTGACGATTCATTACCTCATCGAGTTTGACAGTAAGGTCACTTTTGCTACTGGATCTTCCCTTACTGATCACACATCTCTCGCCTAGTCCTTGGTGTCTTCCTCGTGTCCGCCGGCATGGTCCTGTTCCTCGTTCCATTCTCCATCGCGGCATCAGCGGCCAACGAATGGAGGACTGCTCACATCATCGTCATGCTTGTCCTCGGTATCCTTTGCCTTGTGGCCTTCGTCATTGTCGAGCGCTTCTTCTCGCCCAAGCCGTTCGTTCAGTACCATCTCCTCACCTCGCGCACTGTTCTCGGTGCTTGCTTGCTCGACTTCACTTGGCAGATCGCGTATTACTGCTGGTACAGGTGAGCCTGCCGCGCATGTTTGTCCTTGTGAACCGGCCCCTGACGACCACTGGTTCTAGCTACTTCACTTCCTACCTTCAGGTCGTGTATCACCTGTCCATCAGTACAGCTGGTTACATCAGTTCAATCTACGACGTTGTCGCAGCCGTGTGGATGTTCCCGGTTGGCTACTTGATCCGTCGGACCGGGCAGTATAAGTGGCTCCTCTACGTCGGTGCGTGTATTTGTCATGAGTACGACTATATTCGTTCTCATCAACTGTAGGCGTTCCTCTGTACACTCTCGGGGAGGGTCTTATGATCTACTTCCGCAAGCCCGGTCACTCCGTCGGCTGGATCGTATTCACCCAGATCCTCATCGCTATCGGCGGTTCCTCCTTCACTATTGTCCAGCAAGTCGCCGTTCTCGCCGCGGGCTCGCACAAGGACGCGGCTGCCATGCTCGCCCTCCTCGGCCTGTTCGGTTACTTCGGTGGCGCAGTTGGCAACTCTATCTCTGGCGCGATCTGGACCAACACGCTTCCCGACGCCCTTCAAAAATACCTCCCTGCTGATGCTTTGGCGGATTGGGAGACAATCTACGACTCCCTGGACGTCCAGCTCAGCTATCCCGTCGGCGACCCTGTTCGGGAGGCTATCAGCCTGGCATATGCTGAGGCGCAAAGCAGGATGTTGATTGCGGGTACCGCCGTCATGGGCCTCGCGTGTTTGTGCGTCCTGTTGATCAAGAACATCAAGGTGTCAGAGATCGAGCAGGTCAAGGGAGTTTTGTTCTAGACGGGTCTGCACGTAGTCTCTACGTTGTGATTAAGATACGTACATGGAAGTTATGGTGTCTAGTTTCGTCTCTCGTTGGTCATACCGTGTGACGCCTTCCATCACCTGGGAGCACGAGGCTCGCAACCACGCGCCGAGCACGCGTGCTTCTGAAGCTCATGCCCTCATGCATCTCTGTTACTTGCTCCCAGCCCGTTCTTGCACGCTCGCGATTTCGTCCCAATGAAGTCTTGGGTATATGGCTTGAACAAGCATGTTTCCGCCGGCCATGATCTCCGGGAATGCGACGCGTACTTGGCCTATCATGATTCCGGATGTTTCGCCGGACACCATCTTGCTTCGAGTCCATATGAAAGTTTATCTTGTATACCGTGTATGTAGCATATGATCAGGATCTATGAAACGTACTCGACGGCCAACACTGCACATAGAGACACCCACTGTACTCATGAGAAGTTCATCTTACTTGGTCTGGATGTATCATGTATCAGCACTGCCCGTCTGCATTCAAGCCATCCCGTGCATACCTTATACGTGCAACCAGCCCACATGCAACGACGATAGGGGCCAGCGTGTATGCAAACAGGCGTACAATGAAGGCCGTATGCATCTGAACCCAGGTGGACCACGCGCCGCCGAGGTGGATGGTCAGCAGCATGAGGGGAATGACGATGTACCCGCTCAACCTAAGATCATCAATCAGCGCTTCCGACCAAGTACACCGATATGGTCGCATGCGCACCGATGGTACTTCCACCATATCTTCGCCTTCGCTGATCCGCCCCACACCTTCCCGTCAAAGAATACGGTACTCGCGCCGAATGCTGCCTGCGCAACCAACAACGCAGTAACGATGATACCGCACAATCCGTGCCATGTTGTGAAGTGCGATGCGTCGTGTATAACCTTATTGGTGAACATCGCGGCTGTGCCGAGTACCACGAGCAGTATCGCGGGAGCTGCACCAAGCCAGTGGCGCGATAGCCCGGCGGCTTTCGTGCGCGGGTTCGCTGTTGGTTGTAGTTGTGCGACAGCGAGAACCAGGACTAGAAGTGATAGAGTATTCGATGGCGCATGCCATGTGAACCAAGACAGAGCGAAAGGATTGTTCAACGCTATGAGGAGAAGCGACGTCGTGAATATGAGCTATGCGGCTGTTAGATCATGTGGAAATCAAAGTATAATAGAGCAGACGTACGGCAGCTGCGCCTCCTGCCGCCAGGCCAGCTATGGTATCCCCTTGCCTGTACTCGGACTTGAGGACGTATTCGTTGCTGCCCATATCCACGGGTTCGGGCTCAGGAGCGTCTGGGGTGGTAGACACAGTCTGGTATCCTTCGTCGACTCTTAATACAGCCGCCATGCTTGGGAGGACACGAAGGCGGGGAACAAGCCCGATGCATGCTGGGCGCGTAAGCTTACCCAGCGCGCGCCTGGTGTGGGCGCCGCATACGGATTACAGGCATCACCGGCCCTATGGCCGTGCGCGTATTCGCAGCAGGGTGTGAGCATGGGCGCCACGGTTTCGCTGTGTCGTATGTCCATGGGAGGTTGGTTTCCCTACTGATGCGAGCTGTCAGATACTATTTCCGTGACATGTGGCGACGGAAGCGGCCTGAGAAACGTCAGTCAGGCGGGCCCGTCGTGCCGGAACTGATTTATTGTTGTGAACTTCTTGCTCCTGGTTGTCATCCGCGCCTCGCCCGCTGTTGCCGCCGATCGCGAGGACCCGAGGTCGCCTGGGGCGCTGGCGGATATATCATCTGGAAATAAATCGCAGTCTGTATCCGGCCATACGACTCTGACGGCGCCTCTCCGCCTGTCCCCGCGCCTTTCTTTTAGCCCGAATCTCATAATCGAACCAGGCCGCGCAGCCTTACAAGCGATGCAGGCAATATCACCTCGCGAGCCTTCTCTTCCGACGGCCACCTTTGCAGGCGAACGCAGATCCTCAGCCGTCGTCACCGTCGTCGACGACTCGGACGCCAACATGTCTCCCCCTCTCTCACCCGAACGTGAAAAGTCCGAGGAAATACTCGACGATATCACCGTCGACGAGGAGGAGTCTGTCTCCAGGCCGTCTCAGTCTGTCCACTCGTCACGCGCTACTTCGCCAGCACCGTCCGCGTCGACCAACACGGCAGCTGCCGAGGCCGACTCTGAGATGCAGGCTCCCGAGGATACTTCAGAGCAGGAAAAGGCGGCCAATCGGCCTTTGCGTCTCCTCGAGAACGAACCCGACCGTCTGTACCGCAACCTTGTGCTCACCGACTTTGAGGTCAAGGGAACGCTCGGTACGTCTCAAAATGATTGTCCATCGTTTCATTGAGCACCCAACTGATGCGGTCTACAGGAACGGGAACATTTGGCCGGGTGCTGCTTGTCCGGCACAAGAGCCACGCCCCGGCTGGCCAGTGCTTCGCTTTGAAGGTCTTACGCAAGACGGAGGTCATTCGCCTGCGCCAGGTTGAACATGTCAAGGCCGAACGCCACATTCTGTCGCGCGTTCGGCATCCTTTTGTCGTGGACCTCTTCGCGACTTTCCAAGACAGCTTAAACATCTACATGCTCCTGTCGTATGTTCCTGGTGGCGAGTTGTTCACCCACCTCCGACGCGTTGGGCGTTTCACGCCCGACGTCACTCGCTTCTACCTCGCCATCATCGTTCTCGCCCTCCGTTACCTTCACAAATTCAATATAATCTACCGCGACTTGAAGCCCGAGAACTTGCTGCTCGACGCCCGTGGATACCTCCGCCTTACCGACTTCGGCTTTGCGAAGGTCGTCGATGATCGCACATGGACCCTCTGTGGCACCCCGGAATATCTTGCGCCGGAGATTATCCAGAACGACGGCCACGGCAAGCCGGCGGACTGGTGGGCTTGCGGCGTGCTCGCATACGAGATGATGGTCGGCTACCCGCCTTTCTTCGACGAGCTACCCTACGGGATCTATGAGCGCATTCTCGCAAACCGCCCAGCCTGGCCGCGCGACATGGACCCGCTCTCGCGTGAACTCGTGCAGAGCTTCCTCACTACGGACCGTTCGCAGCGCCTCGGCTCGCGCGCGCGCGGTGCAGCCGATGTGCTTTCCCATGCATGGTTCCGCGGCGTCGATTGGAACCAGCTCGAACGCAGGGAGATACGTGCGCCCATAGTGCCACACGTCATGGGGCCCGACGACACGCGCTACTTCGCACGTCTTGCGCTCCCGCCCATGGAGGACATTCCGGGACTGGTACGGCCTGAGCCTCGCTCACCGGAGACAGGCTCTAGCGCCGCGTTCGACGTCGTCGGATTCCAGTTCGGCGAGTTCTAAACCGCGCGCCCATCATCCATCCCTCGAACTCTTACATCGCTATATTCACTGCTTTGCTCTTTCCATACCTCGCTCCCTCTGCTTCCTGTTCTATTTAATCCGGATCCTTGGCTCCTCGTTCCCTCATTCCCGTCTACCACCGCATCGCTCCATACACATCACTATCCTCCCGCCCGGCTATAGCCATAATCCCTCCATATAACATATCACTGTCTTGCTTTGCTCTTCGTTCTCCGTGCTTCCATTCTCCCGCATCCATATCGCATCCGCGACCCGTGCTGTAGCCCTGCTTTAGGTCCCTGCCTCCCCGCGTCCTCGGTATACCCGCCCGTCGCTCCCTCGTCTCGTGCTCGTATCTCTCGTCAATCCCCCTGCTGTAACATGGTTCTCCTGTTTCCTGTGTTCTCGCCTGCTCATATATCCAGTAGTCTCCTACTGCCTTGTCTCTCTCGGTCTCGTACTGTGTGCTCGATCCCTCCGCTCCCTCCATCCCCACTTCGACCTTCGTAAACCCCCTCTTGCTATTTAGCCAGACTCGCAGACTCTCTTGGCGCCGATCGCCACTATGCTGTAGTATCTCACTCCCCTATATTCATATCGTGCTATTTGCCGAATGGACGCGCGTACGCTACGTATGCGAGCCGTGACAGGTGGAGGGCGGTGTGGTTGATTGGGCGCTCCGGGTGTGGGAACGACGCTTACCGCTTTTGCCCAAGTCGCTGTGGCGAAGGCCACGGACATACTTAGCGGTGGAAGGCTTTGGCTTGGAGCCACAGTGGCTCCTTGTGTAACAGCGCAGCAATCCGCAACAGCGCGCACCTATACCTGTAACGCCGGCACGGTACGTCTAGTGCCGCTCTCGCCAGTAGGAGCGGATTGCCCTTTAGCGCTTAGTGGTCGTGCATGACGCTTTCAGTGCACCTACCTCGATGATGAAGGAGCCAGGGGCATTCAAGTTCGACTCAATCGTACAAGGTAAACCGAGTGGCATAGATGTATACAGACTTTATTCAACTACTTCTTCAACCCAGAGGGAATGATTATAGAGCGCGATGTACATAGACCCAAAGAGACGCTGCCTCACATAGGCAACAGGATACTGCTGACCCTGTTGCAGAGCGAGCCCGACGATTCGTTTAGTCGCAGAAGGTGATGGCAAGGTTGACCTGTGCAAGTATGATCAATATGAATCGACTAAACGATAAAGAGGCTGTGCGGGCTGGGGACGCACGTTGTCAGTCTGGCATGCAACCTGGACCTGAGTGTCCGTCGAAACGTGGAACGCCGTCGCGCAGTTGGCGTTGGTGCAGTCCGCGCCGGCACCGTCACACCCATTGTAGTATCCGAAACCTATCGAGATCGGTTAGAGACAGATCCTACACAGTAGCTTTCAGACTTACCAGTGGTCACGCTGAAGGCATGGCTGCGCGGTTGAGATGTGATTAGTCTTTGAGGCCCACGAGAGATGGGCAATCACTCACGGAGCAATGAGAGTGATGTCGGTGCTCGAGCCCGAGCCGGCCGTCGTAGGGTTCTTGAGCGTCGTCTCGACTGTAATGTCAACGCGTGAGCATCAGTGACTGCCATAGAATATCTGACTACGTACTCATCGTGCAGCCGTCGCCGTTGAAGCCACATGAGCCTGTCTGGAGGTAGGCAATCGCACCATTGAGCTGTCCGCCGACGGTGTAGGCACCACCGGTAGAGAGCACAGTGCCGGTCTGGCTGATGAGAGTGGGCTGTGAGGTGAGCGTCAGCAACTGAGTGGAGTTGAGTATATGCCAGCCGGGGCTTACAGTTCCGTACCCGCACTTGTTGGTGAAGGTGATGGTGTGCGATTCAGCGCTGACGCTCGCAACAGCAGCGAGCAGGGTAGCGGCAGCAGTGAAGATGCGGATAGAGAACATTGTCAAGTGAGAGAACTCGAGTAAGAGAGCGCTGGCTAGAATAATCGGCTGGCGATGCCCTTCCTGAAGTTGGAAGACAGCGCTTTTATATAACTTTGCTGAACGTGGGTCGGACATGCACGTCAAGGTACGTTATGATATTGCTGTCGGGGATGCATGTGCAGTTCAGATGGGCTAAAAGCCAGACACTGGAGAGTTTACAGGCCATACGGCAGCGTCCGCGCGATGCTGATGCTAGAGTGATCTGATTTTTACGGCTGCGTGTACGCCTGGTAAAGCTTCGTACCTGATTAGCGGGGATCTTCAGAAGCTCGGATGGGTGGCAAAGCGTACTGTGTGGTTGTACGCTGGTAACCCGGAATTGTTGACCTCGTTTCTGGCGTCTTCGAGGGTGCCACAGGCGGCACAGAAGTCCGGTAAGCCGAGGCGGTCAGAGTATGCTCGCGCGATCAACGCTTTTGACTGCGCGGCTGTTCAATCGAGGCCCTGATTACCTTAAGGAGTCGGCAGGGGATGTACCTCGGAAGATAGGGCCACGAACTCAATTGAATGGTGGACGGAACCCACAGCCCGTAGGAGCGTAGGGCATCCAGAGGGCCAGTTGACGTCGAGCCCTGCATGTCCGTGTGCTTTGAGCTGCGCGCGAGTTTGATGGCCATTTCTGGAGCTAAATATACTCGCTTGAACGATTCAGAGCAGTCATGAGTGCATGGTCCTGCGACTCCTGCCGTTGGAAAGGCACGATCGTGCAGCGCCACGGGCGTTGAGAGAGCTGTAGCAAAATGTCGTCGGCCTGTTCCGTATGAGCCGAGTGAAAAACACAGCTCGCCGTTCTGAGCCTGAGGTCTAAAGTCTTCAAAGATCTCGTTCATGCAGCCTGAGTACTTGAGTACAGGGGCAAGCGTTGGATTGTTTCTTTACTCTGCACCTGAGATCATCATGATGGCAGAAAGCAACAAGAGACGCTCGGAGTTGTGCGAGCCGCGGGTCGGCCTTGGGTCGGCCCGTCGGCAGCCGTTCGATCTGCGCCCATGAGCGTCTACCGCCTGGGCCCAGACTCACGGGCCACAACTTGTCCGCTACTTCCATCAGCTCTCATACGGATCGCTGTGAGCGTCATTGTCTGCCACTTGAGTCTACTTCTGGATAGACCCAGTGCTTGGGCCTTGACTGGGTGAAGAAGTAAGAGGTGCATACGGCACCGCTATATCTATGGACCGACATTCGCGACAAAACAGTTGCTTGGAAAGAGCCTCCGAACCAGGAGCATACTCATTTCTCCTGATATCGCCGATCCCATAATACCCACTTCGTCGTCCGCGCAGGAGCATAGCTCACTTAGTCGCAGAATGTGATCGCGAGGTTGACCTATGAGGTGCTCATAAGGGTGCATACTCGGTTCTGTGCGTCGTCAACGTACATTGTCAGTTTGGCAGGAAACTTGGACCTGGTTGTCGTTGGGGTTATGGAATGCCGTCGGGCAGTTCGCGTTCGTGCAGTCGGCACCGGCACCATTGCAACCGTTGTAGTACCCAAAGCCTGAACCACGTCGATTGTAAACGTCTATCCATGCCCATAATATGAGACCCACCAGTAGTGACACTGAAAGTATGCCTACGCGCGACTCGGTGAGCCTTATTGTGGAAGGAAACAGATGGAGGGTGCTCACGGCGCGATGAGCGAGATATCGGTGCTCGAGCCTCCACCGGGCACCGTGGGGTTCACAAGAGTAGTCTCAACTGTAACGTGCAATGCATCAGCTACCGTCTTCATGCGAAGACCCAACAGCAGACTTACTCAGAGTGCACCTTGAGTCAAAGATATCAGGATACTAATCAGATGACAATGAGAGTGATAGCACTTACGACTCCCCATTGAATCCACACGAGCCAGTCTGTAGGTACGCAATTGCGCTCGACAGCGGACCACTGCTCGTAAACGGACTGCCGGTGGACAAAACTTTACCGCCCTGAATAAGCGTAGGCTAGAAGCACGGTCACCGTCAGTCGTTATGACGCTGTCGAAGGTACAAGACGGCTCACAGTACCCAAACCGCATTTGTTGGTGAAAGTCACTGTGTGCGTCTCAGCACGAGCGGTATTGGCGGCAACGACAACTATAGCGAAGATCAAGAAGCGAGTAGAGAGCATTCTTTCGGAAGAGCTGAAGAAGTGAAGAGACTGGATTGCGCTGATTCGAGAGGAAGCCAACGATGTCGGTTTATCACTAGGGATGCCCAGTCTTTTATATGCCCATCGAAAGCCTTACCGAGCCCTTGCCTTACTCTAGGAGCAATGTGAGCCTTTGCAAGCAGCATGGACATGAAACCAAGAGGCGAACTCTAGCCGTACCACATCCGAGCGCTGATGAGGTTCGGATTTATTATGTGATATATCCAGTGAAAGCACAATGTCACGTCGTAGGTAGGATAACCCGCTCATCCGGAACCTCACTACTGGAGGTACAGAAGCAACTAAAAGAGCCTCGAAACCCTGTTTACGGTTGTTCAGCCTGTCTCGGTTCAGCCTGTCTTGGGCTGGACACACACTGAGCTCTATGGCAAAGGAATAACTCGGTTCAGAAAACAGCGCACACTACGTACCTAAGGGTCGGTGCATTTGACGAGCGCTGATGCTGTGGTTGAGCCGCACGCGAATTTGTATACAGCAAACAATTGGGGAAACTTAAGGCGATAGAGCCAGCTTATACTGGCGCATGCCAGTGGGTCAGGGTAGCTGAAGCGCGCTCAGCTGTGAGCGCTATCTGTCTTGAAAGATGAGTGCTGGCATACATTTCTGGGGTTGCGCGTCTCGAGAGTAAGAGTAGCAAATAATCTGAGATTCGATCCGTACAGTATTCTCGGTCGGCGGTGAAGCTGCGCGTATCTTGGCAATCGCATCGGTTTCTAGCACTACAGACGTACTTGCAGTGTACACATAGCATATCTCCATCGCATAGCCGCCAAGAGTTGGCCGTGGGTCGGAGTAGGAGGTGCTCTTGGCATCGCAGGTGCCTGTGGCGGCCCAGTGGCAACGGGCGAAACACAGCGTGAAAAGCTGTTACGGAGCGCGCACTCCTGAAGAGCTTTCTTTAGAAGCGAATGCTCATGCGCGCGAAAGACACGCCGGTAGCATTCGAATACGATAGCTCGTTGTCATACACTGGTGTCCCTACAGGTTGGGATGAGGGGGAGTACTGAGTACTGAAGGCCCATGAAGGTTCAAGTGAAGGGCTGCGATTGGTCTGCGTCCAAGCAACGCCGGTTGCCGAATCCGGACATGTGGCGCTTCCCACAGTCCGTGGACCTCGACACGGCGACCTCGGCTTGCAACCACGACGCGTGGAGACCTTGCTTTCAACCGCGGTAACCACGCACTTAACCAGTCATCTCTCTTCTGCAGTGTGCATGGGTTCGATGCACGCCAACACTGCACCATCTGCGGAGGCTAAGCCAGAGCTAAAGGTAGACGATGAACACGACGTCTGTACACTTGCGCACGACTGGGAGGCGTGACTAAACGATACCACAGATCAAGCCACTAAAGACGGACACGCCTAGCCAACATGCGAGACATACCCAGGCAGAGTTGAATGAAGATATCAAAGACGAGGTATGCAATCCTGATCCGCACCTGGCGATGGGCGGCATGTTCATCTCTCGCTTTAAGATCAAGCCTTCCCAGCGGCCAGACCCTTGGGCAAATATCACTCCACCTGAGGCTATGCCAAAGGAAGAAGCTTCACCGCACCACCTACACAAGTCAGAATCAATGGGCCCGCCCTCCTCGACATCTTCCAGACGTGGCCTTAAACAGCCATGTTCTGAGGCTCCTCTCTCCTCCCTCTCCTCCCTACCATCTGGCCACGGGATGAATGAGACACCAGACCGACCTATCGAACGTGCGCACAAAAGTTTGCGACTGAACCCGCGCGACGTGGATGTGACCATGGACGATGAACAACAAAGGCCTCAATCCCCACCAAGGTCACCTACTTCTCAATCCGTCGCACCCTCGGCGAGTGCGGCAACCAAAACGGGCACGCGCTCGGGTAGGGTCAGCTTCAAGTAATCGTATTCATTGACTGTGTTGGGCTCATACACGGTATTCCCGATGCAGGGCCGTACCAGCGCTGCGAAGCATGCACGAACGGGTGTAAAAGCAGAGATTCTTGAGGATGATGATGCCCTCCTACTTCACGCTTCGCCTCCCCCGGATATCAAGGCATGCCTCACTTTTGTTTGTATCTATACTCATCATTATGAGCTGACGCCTTGGCCGACTCGGAATAGGTGCCGCGTGCTTCAGAGCTGCCAGATGTCAAGCCTAAACTCGAAGAGCTTGCACAAGTTACATTAGCCGATCGACTAGCGAAAGTCCGTGCTAAGCAGTTCAACATCGATCTCAAGGCGGAAGATTTGGAGCAGACAGTTCATCGGTGTTGGATCTCTCATTACTATGGTGGCGGCAACGTCGGGACGTATCTGGAGCCGTCTTTCGTTAATTGGGAGAAGCACAAACTTAACGACTGGTTGTTCATCCCTGTCGAGACCCATCCCTCAGCTCCCAGGTTCCCGGGAATGCCGGGAATTTGGTTCGACCTGGGGCATTGGACGCCTGCGGATGGCGCTTTCGTGGAAGAGGACGAGTGGCTGAATGAGGACGGAGAACGTATGAGCAATGATGGTGGGTTTGGATACGTGACCGTGATTCTAGACGTCTGATGCGAACCATTTCATTAGAAATCAAGGCGAAAGAAATAGAGAATGGGGATGTCCCCAAGAACCGGAGCGGTATATGGCGCTTGTGTATAGGGCTGGGCGGCTGGCACACATGGTATCTTGGACATTACCAGAGGATCCGCGTGGAAGACCTCACCAAAGACGAGTGGCGCGCTCAGACGCCGAAGGTGAGCCGCTCCGTGGTGCAATTCTTTAAGGGCGCTCATTATTTTCGGTGTGCATAGTTCCGCCGTGCCTGGGCCAGCTATTTTTCTAAGTTTGAATGGGGCGAGCACATCCGATATCGTGTCAAGTATCGCCGGGAACATGGCGGCCAAGAACCGACGCGACAGGAGTTCAAGGCCGCGACGAAGCCCAAGGGCAAGGATAAGTGGAAGGGCGAAGTCACTGCGGATGAAATCGAGGCGGACTTCAATAAAGGGAAGGAGGTCAGTCTTCGCCGAGTATGGTGTTGTCGTACATGGATGGACTCACATCGAACAATAGCGTCTTGGGGTCTATGTGCTGAACTGTGTATCGTTCGATAAAGACTTCCAGAAAAGCATCGTGGAGAAGAATGCCGTTTGGGAACCGAAGTGGCAGCGCGATTATGCAGAAAGGAAGGAGATGAGGGCGGCGAAGAAGGCGGAAGAAGAGCGCGCGAAAGCGGCTGGAGAAATAGACTCGGAAGACGAGAAGAAGCCCAGATTTAAAGTCAATGCTCTCTGTTGAACGTCTGGAGTACGTCTGACCCTTTCTACAGGGGAAAACTAGATCCAAGCCCAAGGACGCGAAAGCCGCTACCAAGAAGGCTTCTGCGGCCCCGAAGGCAAAGCCGGTGCGTACTGTCAGACATATCCTATCACATAGTGATATGTTCTGACTACTCCTTTGTCTACTGCAGTCTGCGAATAAGTCGTTGAGCTTCGGGAAGGGAAAGAGGAAACGTCGCGAAGACGACGACGACGGGTTTGAGGATGCAGTCTACCGCCCTAACAAAAGCAGGTCGCGTCGGGAGAAGATTGACATCAGCCACCTCTTATAATCTGTAATATTTTGTTCATTTCGTCCAGCTATCATACTATCTTGGAAAGCCGCGAACTTGTCGCGGGATTATGCACAGACTATTGGGTCAATCCGACGCCTTGAGATCTCAAGATCTCAAGCCCCCGCCCTGCACTCATCTCCATCCGCTCGGCCTGCAAGGCGGTCAGGAATCACGAGCTCAAAGCATGTGCATCGCCCAGCGGGATGAAGACCAAAGACGGTTTGAGCAACGGGGCGAGTAGAGTGTTGGGCGAGTGCGAAAGGCAAGGTGTGACGCGACTCGCGGGTCTGAGGTCACGATTCGGGAACTTCGGCCCGAGCGGCTACCCATTATGACCCACAAGCCCAGTACTGGTCGTCCGATGTTCTCCGTCTTTGGATACGCCTTCTAGTTCTCTCTGCCGTGCAGCAGAGTCTTCTAGCTTCCCTTTCTAAAGTAGAGGCAAGTCGAGGGTGTTCACCCCGATGGTTCCCGGCGGTAACGGAGACGTCTCCGTCTCCCGTCATCCCGCTCTCACCGCTCGGAGAATTATCCATATGACAAGCATACAGTCGCGCAACGTGCATCACGTCCTTGGAAGTCGCAAAGCTTGGGATGAAAGAGATTCCACAGTGATATTTGCTAGAGATGGGGATGGGAGAGGGGAGGATATGCAGCAGTGGTACAAGGACACGGACATGAGAACCGAAGCGAGCCGTTGCGAAGTAGAATCTGGACGTGTACATCTCGAGCTATGAAGAGAAGCCTAAAGCCAGAAGCTTACACCGCAACGGGCCATTGGGGGGTATATCGTACAAAAAATCCATAGCGAACAATTGGAAGCCCAAGCTCATGCGGCGATGGGTGCAGAGGCGGACGCAGCAAACACCGCGGGCTTGCCGGACGTCGGGATAGACACGTCTACGAGTTTGAGCGCGAGATAGCCCTGGCCACGGGTCAAGGGACAGGTCATAGTGCCGGCTACAAATGCACATCGGGCGTTGAGCGGGGGAATGCATGTAGGGAGAGTGAACGAGGCGTACTAGTGTACTGCGCGATGTCAACCGCGCGGACGTCGCAGGATGCAAAGCATTCGTCTGTCTGGCCGTCGTAGAGGTCGATAGTGACTGTCTGGGATGCATCAGCATTGCTGAAGGTCGAAAAGTCAGTCGCATTAAGGGTCATGGAGTTGGGAAAGAGGGCGGACATGTGAGCGTTGGTGACCCAGTGAGATGCACTGTCTGTGTGTTGGGTGTGCGTCTTCTTGACTTGCTGGCCGTCGACGGAGATAGTGCAGTATGCCGTGCTGTTACGCAGGGAGAGGGCGTCGCAGCCGAGGACCCAGAAAGCTACACGCACAAACCCAATCAATATACCATCACCTAGCAGAGCAGAGCTGTACGCGTACTCTTGAGGTAGAGGCTCATGTCGTGGATAGGTGGTGGGTCGTAGAGCGTAGTCGTGTGCGGGGGATAGCAACGTTGACGGGATCAAGCCAAGGCGAAGCCAATTGCTCCAGATGGTGGTAGGAGATCAAGAGGGTGTATTCGATGTTCCCCACCGGCCTCCGTGGAGGACATGTTCGGTCTCATCATGTTTACGTCCGGCCCAGGCCAGGGCAACCAGGGCCATTTGGCTTGAGAGCCCAGAGGCGGGCGAGACAGGTCAGCGGCTCCGACCAAACTGGGTCGCGACGACAACGCGTCAAGCACGTGGACGCGTCGATCCCGGCACATCGGCGCGGGACCGGGCGTGGCGCGAACTTTTCGAACAGACTTTGAGTTCTGCGTTCACTCGGCTTGCTCTGCACTTCTGCCTAGTTTCTGTATCTCGGTAGTTTCTGAACTGAAGGCTTATCAAGTTTACACATCACCAGTCTGGGAACGTGATCGGCTTTGAACGCTTGACACTATGGGTCGTCGAAGGAAAACGCGTACGCACGTCCCTGTCCCCACAGGAGGACCGGACGGCGTCCCTCGTTCATTTGTTGTAAAGCACGGCCAAGTTGGCTCCTCTCTCACTCAACTAGTACGCGATATACGACGCGTAATGGAGCCCAATACTGCATCACGTCTACGCGTACGTCCTTCCTTCCCATCTTTCTTCCACATACAGGGCCTAAGAACTGAAAGCAGACATCTTGAAGGAACGCGCACGGAATAAACTCAAAGACTACTTGACCATGGCGCCTGCACTCAAAGTCTCGCATCTACTTGCGTTTACTCTTACGGATAAAGCACCGAGTCTGAGGATTGCGAGGCTTAGCGATGGTCCGACGCTCAGTTTTAGGGTCGAGCGGTATAGCTTGATCAAGGACGTACTGGCGTCTAGTCGGCATGCGAAGAGCATTGGCAAGGTTGAGTACATGAGTCCGCCGCTTGTATGTATCATTCCTCATATCTAGCCATGTTTGCCCGATGCTAAACGCATCGCATACAGCTCGTACTAGCGTCTTTCCCTCCACCAGGACCCGGCGTACCTCCGCACCTACCTCTCGTAATGAAGGCCTTCCAATCCCTCTTCCCGCCTCTCTCACCACACACCTTAACCCTCTCCTCCGCACGCCGCGTCGTCCTAATCTCATACGACCCTGCCCGCAAAACGCTCGACTGGCGCCACTATCGCATAGCCGTCAAACCCGCCGGCGTATCCAAACGCGTCCGCAAAGTACTTGACCCATCCACATCCCACACGCCCCTAGACCTCTCCAACGAGAAAGACATCGCCGACTTCGTGCTGAGGAGAAAGGGTGCCGGCACAGATGGATATGAGACGGGTACGACGAGCGATGGGTACGCAAGTAGTGCGGCGGAGGGCGAGGAGGGGAATACAGTGCGGCTGGCGGACGATTACGTGGGGAGGAATAATAAGAAGGGGAGCAAGCGCGCCGTCAGGCTCGACGAGATTGGGCCGAGGATGGAGTTGAGGCTTGTGAAGATCACGGAGGGTATTCCGGGACGGCCAGGCGCGGTGATCTTCCACGAATTTAGTAAGTCGACATCTATCTCCATCCAAGAAGACAGCGCTGACAACTGCTGTAGTTAAGAAGAGCAAGTCGGAGACGGCGAAGCAGGAGAAGGAACATGCGGAGAGGGAGAAGTTGAGAAAGCAGCGTAGGGCCGAACAGGAGGCGAACGTGGCACGGAAAAAGGCCGCTGCAAAGAAGGGAAAGAAAGGTGATGGCGAGGATGGCGAGGTCGATGACGAGGATGTCAGTGGGGCGGAGGACGACGACGATGCTATGGGCGTATACAGCGGCGACGAAGACGAGGGTGCCGTAGATGAGGAGGAGGATTGGGATGACGAGGAAGAGGTCACCGAGGGTGAAGTCAGCGGAGACGAAGATGAGGACAGCGATAGCGAGCCCGAAGAGAGGGCGCCGCCGCCGAAGAGACAAAAAACCAAGGGCAAACGGTAGTGCTTTGCTTATCTCTTTCGCTCGATCATGTTTTGCTCGTGTTGTGCTCAGTAGTGTAGTATGATTAGCAGTGCATATGTTACAGTGTACATCGCACAAGGCAATCCGCGACTCTACGGTAGTGAAATGTAAAAGATAAGTCAAGCCTTCGGCGGACTAGGACTGCTCGCGGGACTCGAGGTGAAAGTTGCCCTAGCCGTCTCAATGATCTCATGCGCCCAGCCCTGGGCCCGCATCTTGACACCTTCCCAGCCATCAAGCGCCGGTCGAGCGTCAAGGTAAAAAGAAGCGCCCGGACCGGCACCGGTGTAGAAGTCAATCACGTAGCGGACGCGAGTGCCACAACGGTCGACTATCCAGTCGTGTCGGTCAAATGGTAGCGAGTAACTATACACATATCAGTTTGAAAATCAAAGGCTATGTTCAATCGCCTTACCCAAGTAACGACAATATCTTCGCTTTTGGCGAAACGTCCTTCGGCCTCCCCTTGAAGCTAATAAGCCTCACACCCCCACAAGCCTCCCCACCCCGTCCCATCTCCCATCTCATGATGTCGAACCATGCCCGCTCGTTGACCGCATTATGTATTGGCACAACGACCTTCATGTCGTTCGCACGGGGATTATGACCCTTTCGTGCCATTGCGGCGTAGAACTGCGCTTCTGACGGATACACCCATTTCTGCTCTGTTGTAGGCGCGTCGGAAGCACCACGCGGGATGGAAGATATTTCGCGGTCTTGGGAGAGTATGTTGGGTGTATTTGGAGGGAGCGGTGCTGCAGGCGTCGTAGAGGAATGCGGGAGGTTGAGCGAGGCCCAGGTTGACCGTGTAGTATGGTCTACAGGGCAAGCGTCGGCAGATGCCGGAGCAGGTGTTGACTTTGTATGGTCAACAGGACACTGGGAGGAGGATACAGAGGCAGCAGCGAGAGAAGCGTGGTCGACCGGGCACTTGTCCGCCATCGTGGTCCGCGTCCGAGCGCTGACTTTACCGCTCGGCGCGTCGGAACCCGTCGATTTGACGTCTTCTCACGAACGCCCATTATCTTTCCCTTGCCCCTCGACCTCCATCTACACTACAGAAATTAGACGTGGCTC
Organism: Peniophora sp. CBMAI 1063; assembly: GCA_900536885.1. Lineage (NCBI taxonomy): Eukaryota > Fungi > Basidiomycota > Agaricomycetes > Russulales > Peniophoraceae > Peniophora > Peniophora sp. CBMAI 1063. The sequence goes on along the minus strand of UWZB01000819.1, from coordinate 46,737 downwards.
TGTGCCTTTGTAGATCCCATGATGGGATTGCTGGACCCATGACCGTACGCAAATATCCAGTTACAGCCCCAGTCGACCGGCTCGGTAGCCCACGAATGCCGGCTGTGGCATCCCATGACCGGCTCTGCACCCGTTAGCTTTGCGCGCATGCCTATATGTTCAGACGAGGGCAGACATTCCACTCTTGTTTCTCCTCTCTCTCAGCCTCCCATCTCATATATCGACAATGCCGTCTTCGCCGCCCGTCTTTCGTACACCCCTCACGGAGCTGTTCGGGATTAACCACCCCGTCATGCTCGCCGGCATGAACGTTGCCGCTGGACCGCGTCTTGCGGCAGTCGTCACCAACTCTGGTACGCTCTTCTCAAGTGTAACTCTCAGCGGCTTTGGGCTCAACGGATGGCTGCAGGCGGTATTGGTGTTATTGGCGGCCTCCGTCAGACGCCGAAGGTCCTCGCGCAGAATATCCGCGAGATCAAGGAACATCTCGAAGACAAGAACGCGCCGTTCGGTGTCGATCTACTCTTCCCCCAAGTCGGCGGTAACGCACGCAAGACGAACGTTCGTCGTCATTTCTCCCTCTTACTGTCGGCGTACTGACTCAAGATCACAGTACGACTACACGAAAGGCCAGCTGGACGAACTCGTCGATGTCATCATCGAGGGCGGCGCGAAACTCTTCGTATGCGCCGTCGGCGTCCCGCCGAAACATGTTGTCGACAAGCTGCATAGCGCAGGGATATACGTCATGAAGTTCGTATTCAATTTTCCTTTTCCTCCGCTCAATCACTCATGAACGACGTACAGCATGGTCGGTCACCCGAAGCATGTCCCCAAAGCGCTCACCCAGGGTGTCGACATCATCTGCGCACAAGGTGGCGAAGGCGGAGGCCACACCGGCGACACGCCTTTCAGCATCCTCATCCCAGCCGTCGTCGATCTCTGCCGCACATCCATCTCACCTTTAACCGGGAAGCCCGTTCTCGTCGTTGCAGCGGGGGGTATCGCCGACGGGCGCGGTCTTGCGGCTTCACTATCCTACGGTGCCGCAGGCGTATGGGTCGGCACACGGTTCGTCGCGTCCGTCGAAGCGGGTGCTCCGGAGCGGCATAAGAAAGAGCTGTTGGAGGCGGACTATGATGGGACCGTGAGAACACTTGTATACTCTGGCCGACCGATGAGTGTGAGGAAGACGCCGTATGTGAAGGAGTGGGAAGAGAAGAGGCAAGAGGAGATTAGGGAGTTGACAGGGAAGGGACGGATCCCGCATGAGGTCGAGTTGGAGTCTAAGCCGGAGAGGAGCGCTGAAGGGCGGAGCTGTACGTGTCTGGCTTTGTTTGGGGACTACATCGGATGACTGATGGTTTGCTCGCAGGGCTCATGGGCAAGGTCGCAGGATCGATTCACGATATCAAGCCGGCAAAAGAGATGTGAACGCCCATGATTGTCCTCATCCAATGATGATGACTGACATTCTTACTCAGAGTCGACGAGATAGTCACGACTGCGGCGAGGAGCTTGAGGGGCGCGAATAGCTTCATTATTCCCCAAGCCAAGCTCTGAGTTCTGCCTGGCTCCTGTCGTTATCGATCGGTTGTATCTATGCCAGTATGTATCATATCAGAGTGTATTCCGCAGCCTAGCTTTACACGCGCCATACCGTACGCAACAACGATGAGGTGTCAACGAACACTGGCTTTGGCAGCTGTCATTAGGGTTGCCGAACTCATGTGATCGCGTTTATCGCGGAAACCAGTTTCAAGGCCCCGATCACCTTGTTCTTGTACCCCCACCATCCCTCTGACGGTCTTTCGAGTTGTATCTCAACTCGGAACTCGACCAGTGCCTGAGCTGTGCGAAGCCATCTGGCAACTACGGACATGGCCGACACGAGCGCTTCAGATACAACGCCCGCCGCAAAGCGCCGCAGAGTGGACGGCGTAGACGACTCATCGCCATCAGCAACGGGACCTTCTGAGAAGTACAAGGATATGTGGCTAGAAGACGGAAACGTCATTATACAATGCCCTCAAGGCGCCTTCCGCGTTCATCGCTCCCTACTCGCGACACAGTCCGAAGTCTTCCGCGACATGTTCACGCTTCCTATACCGGAGTCAGGGGCGGGCGACGCGGTACCCACTGTCCAGCTGAGCGATGACACGGATCAGATGTACATGTTCTTACGCTGTCTCATACTCCACGAGTACGTATGTCTGCATCAGACTGGGAATTGAGCCTTATCTTGACTGGTCGCAGGTATCCTTCCAAAACGGCCCCGTCGAAGCAATATATGAATCAGATACTCGATATGCTCGAGCTCAGCCGCAAATACGTCGTTCCTGTCATGCGCACCGCCTGTGTCAACATACTCAAAGAACTATTCCCTGACACGCTTCAAGGCTATCAACTCACGATACAAAGGCGGCGAGATCTGGTGACGTTCCAAGCCAGTCTTCGTTGCGTTGTGGTGGCTACCACTTACGGCCTTCCGACGCTCCTCCCCTCGTGCTACCTCTACATTGCCGGAGAATACTATGAAGAGATGATGTATCTCAAGAAGGCCTCAACATGGCCAGCGGACATACCTCTCACTTACTATGCGACTATCGTTCGCAGCATGACCGCACTCTCCCATCTCAAACAGGAGATGATCCACGACTTCAGCGACGACTGGAGGAGTAAGTGGGAGTATGGAGAACATACCGGAAAACATGGACATGAGTTTGCTGGACTTCTGGGGTACTCCCTGGGACCCAATAACGGCGGCATGCCTCCCACGGAGGACTTGATCCTCTTCGACCCGAACTGGACGGCGACGGACGTCGTACACGAGATAGGGGTCGACGAACTATGCGAGGAATGTATCGGGCGATGGGACAATGCGCAGCGCATGGCGTGGATGACTGCGTGGAGAGAACTCCCGCGGTATCTGTCGCTAGATAGCTGGACGGCGATCCATCAACGTGAAAGTCAAGCGTTGTCTGCTGCCACAGCATAGCTATGTGTGTTGTATCTGATGCTCTATATAAACCTTACTTATTGATGTTGCAGATCCACTACATAGTAGATACAATCTGATTATTCTGTATCTATGTATCCTCGATCTATCGCACAGATTTATCGTGGACATGCGACATGGTCTCTTATGTCTCTATAGCTGTACTCGGAGCGCTCGCGAAGAAGGCTTCTGGCTCATCCAGCTTGTGTGACCTTCTTTCTAAGCTTAGCGAAGTCGTCTATGTGGCTAAACACACCGAAAGCAAAGATAGACGTAACGAGAACACACCAACTCATGTGATCGTGTTTGGCGCGTCTGTCTGGCACAATATTCTGCGCACTGCCTGCCCACGACGCCGACCATCACCACACAGAATCCCGTGTCGTTCATCTGTGCTTCGAGAGAACTTGCTAGACCCGTGCATCAGGGAACGTCTACGACTATGACCGACGCGATGACTGTGGACACCGCGTCCCCGAGCACTAAACGCCGGCGCTTGGACGGCAATATGGAGGAAGGGCGCTCAACTGCTGGACCCTCGGAGAAATACAAGGATCTCTGGTTGGACGATGGGAATATCATCTTGCAATGCGCCGAGGGCGCCTTTCGCGTGCATCGCTCGCTGCTTGCTGCCCAATCCCAAATCTTTCGGGACATGTTCACTCTCCCACCGCCGGCCTCGGGAGCGAACAGCGATGCACCGGTCGTGCAACTGAGCGACGATACGGACCAGATGTATATCCTTCTTCGGCTCCTCCTTCTGCACGAGTAAGTCATCTTGGCGTCAGGACGTTGTGAAGTGTGGCGCTAACCCATTGCCTTGTCAAGTGATCCCATCGACGACAACCCACAGTTCCTGGATCAGATTCTGGACATCCTCGAGCTCAGCAACAAATACATGATCACAGCTGCACGCAAATCAGGTGTTGCTGCTCTTAAGCGCCTCTTTCCCAGCAGGCTAGAGGATTACCAGACTACCGTTGTAACGCGGAGGAGGGTCGCGTCTTATGCCGCTACTCTTCGCTGCGTATCCTTGGCGGAGTCGCACGGGTTGCGACTGCTCCTTCCTGCGTGTTTCCTTCATCTGGCAGACAGGTTTCATCGCACCATCTTCGACCTTAAATCCAGCGCTCCTTGGCCAGCAGACATACCCTTAACCATATACGTCACCGTCGTCCGCAGCCTTAAACAGCTATTGAGGCTCAAGCGCGACATCATAGACGACTTCACTCGCGATTGGTTGGCCGCCTGGTTCAGCGACGAACATAAGCACCACGTCACAACTCTGTTGGATTATCTTGCCGAGTCGAATGGACATGTATACTATGAGGATCGTCTCGACCTCTTCCAGCCAGCGTCTCTCCTGTCGTCTGTTGCTCCTGTGACTATCGAGGATGTGTGCGAAGAGTGCACCATAGGTTGCGATAACAAGCAACGTGAAGCATGGGGTCCTGCATGGAATGCTCTGCCATCTTACCTAGGTCTTGATTCCTGGGCTGCCTTACGCGAAGAAGAACAGACCTCCTCTGCATAATAGAAGGGTGTCGTAGGTGTTATACTGATTACCCTTATTCGATCTGCTGACCGTTCCGTCAGGTGAAACGTGGAGGACATTCCCATACTTATTGAAAGTGTCGCCAGGGATCTCAGAAGGAACACATACAGCGATCGGCAATGGCGAGGGCGTCGAGAGCATTCCTTCTTGACCGACGGTGTACCATATACAGTCTGAGATGCGACGTGCTATTACAACGTACTCCAAGAAAATCCGTGATTAGAACAAGTAAGATGCCAAGGAGGGAGCAAGACGTCCAATGTGCAGTCAATCGCCACCCCCGCCTCCGTCTCCGTCTCCTCCATCGGCGCCAGTCTCAGTATCGACGTCGAAGTCACCCCCACCTTCCTCCCGTTCGGCCGCCTCTTCGTTCCTCTCGACCTCCGGCTCAACATGGCGCCCTTCTCCCCGCCCCTGATAGAAGCCCAAACCAGTACCTGGCGCAATGTCCCCATCCATTCCCTTAGGCGGAGGCTGCCGTACTTGAGAGTCGTATTCTAATGGGGCCAACCCTTGCTCATCTCGCCGCACGAGATACACGAGCGTCACAAGGATGTAGTCGATGTCCGCCTTGTCTATGTTGTTGTGGTCAATATCCAAGTATGCATTGCGCTTCATCAGCGCGCGTAGGCCGGAGAGACGATGCCAGTGCGCAACAGTTGGTCGCGATGACTCGCCGTGCTTGAGAGGACGGACAAGCTGTATGGCAAATGTCAGCGAGCTACATGGAGCACCAGAGCGAAATCGATCTACCTTCCATTCTCCTTTGTCCAGAGGTTCCCAGACGAAACTGACACCGCTTGGTGTTTTGAACCTCCATTCTCTACCAAGTCTTCTTAAGCAAGAATGGTTACCAATAAGTGACGTGACGTAATCACCCTGCAAACGCAAGCGCAAACAATGCCTCTCCATCTCGAGACTTCCCGTCGTAGTCGACTCTTAGCGAGTCTTTCTCCCAAGTGATGGTGGCTATGACATCGAGATCGGTAGTGCCCTCGTGAGGTTTATCACCTTTGGCTTCGGAGTGCTTGTTGATCACAGTCTTTGATCCCGATCCTGGCGATGAGATCATGTAGACGGGCGACCCACTAGTGGATTCTCGAAAGAGAACTGTGTTCAAAAGATTTGGCTGCACGGATACAAGGCGCATGACGGGAGAAGGCAAGGTGCATCACTCGCAACCAACCGACCGGCATTTATATGGCAGGGGGCTGTGCAGCAGAGGGACCAGTGCAGGCGCCTAACTCGGCAAGCTCAGTGAAACCGCGCGACAGTCACACTGACCGCGTTTGGACATATCCGTCATCGAAGTATAGTTGTGTAGCTCCGTGCATGCTACGGTACGCTCACAACCCCAGTTTCCTCAACCACAATGTGCCCGCCATCACAGCATGGCTACATTCCATGTCATTGCATTGGTAGCTAAGCAGCAGCTCTTCATAAGACTGCCTGCCCCGTTCCACGCTCAAAGTATGACACGGATGTGTCTCCCAGCCTGTACTGCAGCGCGTTCTTGCGAGGGATGAGGAGAAGAGGATTGCTACTCTTATTAGCCGGCAGGGGATGGACGGCAATCTATTCGACTCATCAGCACATGACAAGGACATAGAGCATTGGGGTATACCTCTCCGCTAACTGAACTACTCCTTCCACTGGCGAGTGATTTGGCTTCGATGTGATACGTGCACAGTTGAAACAAAGCACGCAACACGTCGTCCGGTTCATCCGGCACGGCCAGATGATGGCGCAGAATCAAGCCCGAGGAATGCTGGAAGAGAAGTATGAGATGAGTACTCCACAGAATTAACAATGCGTCTCACCTTTCGGCGTAACGCCGCCAATGCACGGATGAAACGAACGACCGGTGTCGGCTCGAAGCCTACCCATTCGAATGAAGAAGCGTTGTCTACGATGACAAGCTTAGGTGCGGCATCTTGCGACCAGGACTCCAATAGCCCCTGAATATCAAGATATAGCGTTTTCAGACCGTCGGAAGACTCAGGTGCAACAGAGGAGCCATCAACGAAGCGGAAAGCGCCGGTTTGTAGCTTTGCGTCGAGGTTAAGTCCCTAGGCGGCCAAGTCAAAGCCCGCCTTTTGGCGCAGAGGTACGCTGGCTCATACGTTGCGAGAGCATAGAGACTTCCATCGCGTCAAGTCCCCGGATGTGGAGACGAAGACGCAGCGAGCATCCGGCAGTTTGAATACCGTGAGAAGAGCTTGATGCAGTAGAAAATCGGCCGACGCTCCAGCCTCGTCGGTCAATAGTAGTGGCTGACGAGCAGCCAAGAGGTCGTTCAGACGTGACATCTTCAGGCAAAGGTGCTTGTGGGCCTGTACGACGTAGAATGCGCGGCACAAAGTGCACACGATGGCGGTGAAAGATGAGTGGCATTTCGAGTTTTCATCGCCGACGATATCGAACAGATAAGATAACGCATGATCAATGACGCATCCCTTCATTATTCCGTTAGGCATTCGTTGGTCAATGCGGTCTACGTTCAATCTAACTCTTATTCATAGGATCATCATTTTCCCGTGGTATAGTCTGATCAAGTACAGCTTGTGGGTAAAGTGCTGACATGAGGCCTTTGGGTTCTGCGCAGACTGTTTCAACGACACTACAAGGGCCGGGGCGATGCCGATTCTTTCCACTGATCCACCTGCTTTTCATCCAGTCGCTCTTGAGATCTACTCTGTTGCGTGGCCCTGCGATGAGCGACGGCCAGTGAGGCGGCTGAGATGGCTGCGAACAACATGGCAAACCAGGGCAAGATTGCCAATAGCTGGACTGTGAGGGATATGAGCGAGTGCGTGGGAGGCTGTTGTAACGGCGCACTCACGGAAGTCATAGTCGCGGTATTGCCGCGATAGGCCCAATACGGCCAGCACTTGGTCTACTATCTGTGACGCCACATGGATACCCAGGATCCCAGCGTCGATGCCGATATCGTCGTTCGCGTAGAAGACGTCGAAGGGGATTGCGCAAGCGAAGATCCAAAGGGCAAGAATTGCCAGTATTCCAGCTTGCAGGGGGAGTGTGCGTGTGAAGAGCGGCACCGCTGTGGTGCCACGGGCGCCGGAGAAGAGGGTCCCGAGGAAGAAGACAAATGACATGAGCGCGCTCAGGCCGCACCCAACAGCGAGGACGGTACCAACGTTCCGAATGTCTAGTGAGCCGTGTCCCTCATGAGTATCGTGCGGGAGTGGAGAGAGTGGTACGTACTGCTATCGCTCAGCTTGACGGTGATACCGAAGGGAAGGTTCGACAATATGGATGATGTCACATCGCTCGCTCTAAGTTACAGGCAATGCGGTGAGGGACTATAATTGTCACTGAGGATATACGACGTACTTCACTACGGCATTGATAGCGACCGCGAGACCCACAATACCGAAGGAAAAGCTGAGAAACAGCACACCCGCTCGCGCGAACTTGAAGGGGACCACTGGCGACATGGCAGCGTGTTGCTCAGGCGCTCATGACAGGCCTTTCGAACGTTATGGCGGTAGATAACGGAGACGTGTGCCGGTTGACAGCTCTCGCACTCGCAAACAGTGGTGACGGTTTGACAGAAGTAGCATGGGGTCGAAGGCAAGACGGGTGCCGGGTGCCACGGCTCGTGAGGCCGCGTGAGGCAGTGATGATTGGGTTTATTACTTATGGGTCCATGTGGATGTACAGTTACAAGATGGATAAGAGTCGGCTAGCACGGAACAGGTATCGGTCAGATCAGACAAAATGTGCGAAAGGTATCATTATGAGGGTTGTATGGTATCGTAGGGTCGCTGCATCAAAGCTTCGCCGGCAAGCCCGATGGTGTACCGTCTTTCAAGGCGGAGTCATGGGAGCGCGCAAGGAAGCCGTAGTCAGGAAGGTACTTGTCGAAGAAGGGCATCATCTCCTTTGCGCCGGGAGTAGCGCGCCAGTCGCGCATAAGCTCGCACGCCAGAGCGAACGAGGAAAGTACATGCACACCCGCCGAGCGCATGCGGTCGTTTGCGTCGTTTGACGTACGAACGTCGAAGGTGCCTATGATGCGTTCAGTATGCGTGCACACTGACGGTCAAGACAGGGAGCCCAAAGACGTACCGCTAGCATCCGCATTGGCCCATACTGAGTAATCAGCGTCGCGCAGAGAGAGCGCCAGGAAAGCGATGCAAACCTTAATTCTGGGTCAGCGTGCGAGGCAAACGTTCACATCGTGCAAAGATCGTACATCGGTGGTGATACCGGCAATGATGACCTGTCTGCGTCCTGTCGCCTGGACAGCTTTGCGAAACTCTTCATTGTCCCAAGCATTCACCTCGCCGTGGCGCTTCACAAAGGCGGCCTTCGGGTGCATCGCGAGGACCTCGACAGGGATGCGGCCGTTGGGACCTTGAAGAAGATGATCAGGACAACACGTGAAGAGTATGAAGAGGCACTCACCGGTCTCAGAGCTGGACGTGAGGACGGTGGGCAAGTTGAAGATTTGGCCGAGGGCGGCGTGTGCGAAGACGTCGCTCTTGTAGCGCACAGTGTCGCGGTCGCGAGTGAGCATGTAGAGACCTTCTTGGTGATCGACAACGATGAGCATCGCCTGGTTCTTGTCGAGGCGTTCGTAGGTGAAGCGGGCCATGGTGATGATTCGAATAGGAAGATCGCGGAGACTATGTGTGAGGACTAGGCAGTGGTGATTGCGAGTTGTATTGTTGATGCTCTCATCTGGCAGCCTTTATAGGGCAATATCAAGCGCTCATAGAGACATGAGAAAAGCACTCCCGCCTGAAGATCGTGAATTGCTCGAAGAGGATACAGTGTGGGCAGCAGCGGACTGATCGAGCCAATGAAAGTATTGAAACCAACGGTTCGCGCAGGAGCCCACAGGTTCTCGAACGTTAACTCCGCGACACTCTGAACCTCTTCTGGCATGTACAGACATCCGCCGAGGGTGGTGGTTGCAGTATCAACGTATATCCGCAATTGAGTCGCGGCGTGTTCGAGGCGCAAGGAACTTCAGACGCCCATATAGGACATCGGCAACTTTGTGAAGAGGGGTATATCACTCGAGCGGAGCGCCGAGTCGTTGCCGACCCTGCCGTGCCCACGTCCGCCGAGCAGAGGCCTTCCATGCCATCGAACACGAGGCGCAAGCGTATACGTTGTTCTGCTTCATGATTGGGCCGAAGTGCAGACCGGTCTATAGCGGCATACCTCCAAAAAAGCCAGTTCTCGACTGGAACACAACTGTAATTGCAATTAGACATACATACACGACACGGTGAGAAGCAACGGGTGGGAGTGTACAAGCCACGAGACCCAGTAAGCGCCACGAAGGTTGATTGGCGCTGGTCGAATACAACCGGACCGAAGCCCATCAAACTGCTGTATAATATTTGAACGTTGCCCTACTGTTGACTGTCCCATAGTAGTTCCAACAGTGGGATCTTCATCCCTCTTGCAAGCTCCAACGCAAGCCCATAAGAAATCCCGCATTTAAAGGTGGGCGGTCCGTCGAGTTTATCCGGTGCAGACGTCCTCTGAAGAAGATGCATCGTTGACAGTTCCGTGATCTAAAGCATTGTCAGATACATAAGCGCGATGAAAGCTTGCGCGAGCCACGCACCGCGCCGTATACATGCACACGTCCGAGCTCAAGCTCCGTGTAGCTACCTGCCATGAAGAATTCGCGCCCGGGCTTTTGGTGGTCCAGGTCGTACGCGTCCAGCAAGAACCCGAGTATGGCCATCATTCGATCGAGTGGGAATGTCGTTGGTCCCAACAATCTTTGTGGCACGGCAGTCTTCGTGTTTCTTGACGCCCGTTGACGCACGGCGCCACCACCTTTACGCTTCCTCCGTCGCTCCGCCGCGCTGCCAAACATGCGCAAGTCGCTCTTAGGCGGGTTGGTACTCGCGAGGAAGGAAGCGAGCAGGATGTAGCGCGAGAGCGTAGGAAGTGAGCGTACGGCGGTGGCGCCGGCAATCTCCTCGGGTGCAATGTTATTGTCGTCTTTGTCATCTCCTCGTGTTGCGCGTTTTCGCGGACTACGCGGTGGCGATCCGGAGTTGTCTTCGTCATCTTGGGATACGGTGGCGTCAGCTATGTGCGCTTCGGCCCATGCTGCAGCGGTCGTCGTTCTTGGGTACAGCGCGTCGACAGCGGAGCGGTATGTTCCAGCAAAGTGCCGAATAAGACGCATACAACTCTCCATACTCGGAGATTGTAGCTCTGCGTCAGGATCCTCCTCCAAGGCTGCTTGGTGCGCGTCGAGGACAGGTTTGACGAACCCGGGCCACCGTGCAGCTGCGATGTACGCCAGTTCGTCGGGAGATCGAGTGTACAGGGCGCATATGTCGTATATTGCGGACGCAAAGAGGTTGTATAGCTGAGTGAGGCTCGGGTGATGCGCAAGCGAGGTCGACGACAAAGCTGCGAAGGTGGCGTTCATGCGTTGTAGTGTTGTTTGCTTCTCTGGTGCCGCGACAGAGATCCGGAATGGAGACAGGGCTCCGCCTCGTTGAGGCTTGATGCCTTCCCACTCGAGCTCGGACACGAAGACGGTCGCAACATCTACACGCGACTATCAGAATCAGTAACAAGATTACATAGACGTGAAGTAGACTCACGATTTCAGCCAGTCGAGTCAGAGGTATGAGCAGGTCGGATAAGCCATCCTTGATGCGTTCCGCGTGCTCAATCACGAGTATGAGACGGACGTCCGGCCTCTGGACATCGACCTCTTTCCCCTTCCCCTTCTTTCCTTTCATTTTCTTCGCCGCCATTACGTCTCCGTCCGCGAGCATATCGTCCCTCAGCGCCTGCAGCCCGTGTATAAAGCCATCGACTGAGTCGTTGAATCTGAGTGGCTGATCGCTTCCCCAGTTCTCGCAACCCTCTTCCCAAGTCGGTCGCCACCGTGCGAGCTGGTTCAGTGCATTGTCGAAGAAGAGTCGAGGAGCGAAGCAAGCTATTGCGTCGAGATGAGCCACCGTAAGACGCGGGGCGCCATCAGATGCGGGGAATGTAGACGCGTCGATGTCGGAAAGTCCCCCAAGTAGATGTCGGAGTAAAGCCCCAGTGAGACGCGGTGTGTTGGGGTCATGGATGTGGATGAAGGGAGGCGGAAACGTCGTGAGAAGCGTCGCGAGCTCTGAGATCAATCCTTCGTTTCCCGGGTGTCGCTTGATAGTGTCCGAGGCGACACTGTCGACGCGTGTGGTATAGCTCGACATTTGTCTGGCGAAGGAGGCAGGAGACAAGACGCGTTCCGTCGGTTCGCGCGTCGTGGTTAAGTCACGCCCCAGTTCAGCCGCGTTCTGATGTTGTTCACACGGCGATAACTTCATACGAAAAGATGCACGTTGACTAAAGTTACTGATACAGGAGAGGGGGCGTAAAGCATACAAGGTATCCAGACCAGCGAGAACCTGAAGGAACACCTAATACTTGTAACACTTACGGACACGACCGGCCCTAAGCTTCAGAACTGCCTGAGCCGGACCACCCTCTGGCTCCGATCCCGGAGTCGCTGCGCGGCCCTTGACGGCCTTCTTGCGAGCACAGGACGCCCGCTTGCCTGCCGTCGAGCCCACGCCCGAGCTCTTGCCAGCCTTCTGCTTCTCCAGGCACTTGTCGACGCTCGCGCGTTTGACAGACGGGCCCCGCACAGATGTCGAGTTGGAGGGCCCAGCCGTCGCCGTCGCCGCCTTCGCAGGGCCGAAAAGCTGGAAGCTCTCCGGTGCAGGCCAGACGGCTTCCGTAGGATGCTCATGCTGCACGACAGAGAGAGTCGCAGGAACCGCCGGGATAACAGGCTGAGGGAGATGCTCCTTTACCCACGGACCAGGGTGCGCGGTCATATGCCACTTCCGGCTACCAGGGTCACAGAGGATCATCGACACAAGGAATCCACGGACTAGGTATACAGAGAAGAGCGTCAGCTTGACTGCAGAACGTGAAGTTCGGTATAGACGCACATGAATCTGTGGTGTGGCCCTGAATGAGCTCGAAGACCAAATCCCGCTTGTGAGGGTGGCGGACCGGGTCCATGACTTCCCAACAATACTTGCCGTCGTTCGAGGGATCCTGAAGCACCATCCTATGATTAAAATATTGAGTGACACCCTGGTTGGGACGAATGCGCATTTACATGTAATATAAGCTCATGAACCACGCGTAGTAGTCGCAATTCGCGTCGGCGTCTGACCTGAGAGCCGGATTGCGCAGCTCAGGGGCGGCGTAGAAGTCGGTCGCCGGGATCTGGAATAGTTTCAGCGCACCGCTCGTCAGTGTAGAGCCCATGAGCATACCTTGCCAGAGCGTAGCTGGTCGACGGGACGCGCACTGCCGAAATCTACTAGGATCAATTTCGGCGGATTAATGCTTTCCAGCAGCATGTTCTCGGGTTTGACATCGAGAAAGACGAATCCCTGGCCGTGGATGTGCTACGCACACACTCAGTATGAGATCGAGATGATTGAGTTGCCTGACATACCTCGATGATGTCCAGACACTGCCGATGAATGGACGATAGCATCGCGTCGTCTGATGACAATGGTAAGGAAAACATCACACATCCCGAGACTTAGAAAGGCTCACCAACATGATACGTCTTGGAGTAGTCGAGAAGAGTGCCGTGTTCGTAGAAGTTCATGACCAAATCTGCGACGCATGAGACGTGTTGTAAAGCGAGCAAAGTCAGCGAAGGACGTACAGAGTTCGCAGCGCTTCTCGTCGGTCCAACTGTCCTCGAGGGGAACGATACCAGGGTGAGGCCCAATCGTCTCGAGAGCCGTCTTCTCGGCCAGAACGGTCTTGCGGTCCAAGATCCCTGATCCCCACGCAGTGACTTTAACGGCGACATATCCCGGGAGTACGACCCCGTTCTTCTCAACGGTGCACTTGAAGACTGTACCGAAGTTCCCATTGGCAGTGTTCGCTCCCCGCACGGCCACGTAGCGACGGCCGGCGTGTGAGAGACCCTTGGCCAACAACTCCGTCAATGAAGACATCGACAGCTTGAGGGAAGAGGAAGAGAGGTGGAAGGAGGAGGACGACACCACATGGGGCTAGACGGAGATTTTATATCGACGGTAGTTTGGGTGCATGGCCCAAGTATCGCCAGTCACTGACAATGGCGCCGACCGCACGCAGCTCTCATCCGATCGCAACCACACAGTATTGGGCTGACAATACAACATGTGGGCACGCCAAGATTGCCTGAAACGATGAGAACAATCACACATGCTATGATCAGGCTTTATCGAGCGAACAATGTACGGAGATTGAACCGTGAGCAGCAGCGACAGCATTCTATAGGAGTTGTCATCTTCTCAGTGAGCTCGAGATAATCGAGAATATATGCGGCGCTGCCGCACGACGCCACTGAGCGTCCCGAGAGAGACCCGCGGTGAAGGTCATGGTAAGAGGTGAGCGCCTGAGCGCTGACGCGCGACGGACGCGGTGTGCCGGCTTTCCTTTTGTTCTCATCATCGCGCTAAGTTGCCTACCAATTGTCCCGGAATGGTCGGCGTGCCTGTTCTTTGTATTCTTCTCGGCAAGCAAGGGCCTGAGCGATAATTTGCGCGTGCTTCTCTCCAACCACGCACTGTTGACTAGTCGCCACACGCCTTCCGTCACTTGTACCATCGTCTTCACCGCCACGAGAACTATTCGGGCTCTCACTGACGCCGGCTCTTCCTCTCAACGATACACACATGCTCTCTCTACGTCGCGAACACCCTATTGCCTTTGGCTATCTCGAGAGCTGTCAAACATCAACACACGGCGAACAAGATCGTTACTTTCTGGAGCGCACCTTCAGCAGAGAGGTGCACATTGGACGTGGCCCACAGAACGATCTCGTACTAGGAGACCCTCACATCAGTGCGTTACCGGCAGTGCATCATATTTCGTATAGCTCACCTCCATCCAGGCTGGGCCCATGCGAAAATCACATACACTGAATACGCGCACACTCCAGTGACTATGAATATCACTGCGAAGAAGACCAAGAACGGCACGTTTGTACGCCCCGCATTCCTTGAATCTTCGACGACGCGGTTTATTGAACGCACTACAGGTCAACGGCGAACGATTGAAGGCAGGGCAGACGCGCAAACTAGTCGACGGAGATACCGTCTCTTTCGGCGTCTTCAAGAAGCCACAGTCTGTTCGATGGAGGAATATGAATCCGGATGACACCTTGGAGGGTCGCGGTCTGGATGTAGAGCGTCAAAAGCTTAGTCGAGGCCGCTGGCAGTTCACAGTCCACGCAATCCCACGAGATGATGAGACGAGCTCAGAGGGGATCGATCAAATTCTGAGAACGGCTTGGAATGGGATCATCCGCTGCAAAGAGGGTGTTCATACTGCTCGAACCGTCTTGTAAGCTCGTATTCTCGTTACTCTACCGAACTTCGATTGAATAGTGCGCTCAGAGCCCGCATGCGAGGGTTTAAAACAACATGCGAACCTACGATAACAGATGGCCGCCCGCCTGATCGACCCAGCACCCCTGCTTATACCCCTCCACCGGCCGACAGATTCCACCCAACAAACGGCAAAAAGGCGGATTATAGGCATGGCGACGAACATTTCTGCCTCATCGATGACCTGGAGGCCCCATCTTTATATCATCCCGATATCATATGGCGGGGCATCGTTCGACACAAGCCTAATCTGCTTCCCTACGAGCTTCCTTCGGATTTCAAATACTGGTCGTCTGTGTACGGTATACCCCAAGGCCTGCACCCCCGCTGGTCTGAGTTTTCTTCTGCCGTGTACGGCGATGATTGTCCAGATGTCGGCCGCGAAACCTCAATATTGAAAGGTTTTCCTGCGATACCAAGGGACTACTTCCTGCCTCTTGGAGAGGAAGAGAATATCCCACAGGAAGGGCTTGCACGACTTTCCTATGAAGCGGTGGCGCGACATTGTGAGAATGTGCGTCTGTACAAGGCGGGCAAGCACCCCGAGACGATCGTCAAACGATCTCTTCCATGTCACCCTGCTTTCAAGACGACCGCCTCCGACCCTCCCCAGGTCTCTTCAGAGGCGCCCTTATCGAAGAAACGCAAGCTTGAGGCTGGCGACGGTATGGATCAGGGGTCTGTTCACTCCGATACACCATCCATCGATGCCATCGTCGAACCTCCACGCAAACGCACGAAGAGGGACGCTCGTCCTATCAAGCGCAGGAGCGCTCCGATAACTGTGCCACAATCGCAGGCTGGACATCCCGCTGCCTTGCTTCCAGCGCACGGCACTCCAGTTTTCGCAGACGGACATCGTGTATCCAAACGTGCCCGGACTGATGACGAAGAGACGCCACAGGCGCGGCCTGCGAAGCGCCCGGTCCGCGAGGCCGCGATGGACACGCCGCCGGCACCAGCCGGCCGGCCATCTCGCTCTCTTAAGCGCTCACGCCCCCCAGCCCGCGACATTTCTGTGCAGGAGCCGCCAGCGACGCGTCTGGCACGCGTTGCTGGTCTTGTACCATCCCCGGCGAGCGATTCTATGGAGACTCGTCCGCACAAAAGGCGGCGACCCGAGCGCAATGGCGAAGAGAACGGAGTCGATGAGGCATCAGCGCCGCCTGTCAGGCGAACAACACGGTCCGCCAGCATTGTACCGAACGCGGCTGTGTTTATCGCTGGGCGTCCTTTACAACGTCGGCGCGAGGCTGCGGTGAGTGTGATATCTACGGAGGCTGTGGAGGCGGAAGACGTTGCTCTCACCCGCACCGCTCGTGTCACTGCCAAAACGGACGCTGCACCTCGCTCGCTCAAACGAAGGAACCTCGAAACCGACGACGATAGAACCACGGTAGCGCTAGAGCCACCCGCGCAACGGATGCCGCCCGCCATTGCTATGCAAGATGTGACCGCCGGCGGTATCCAACGTTCCGCAAAGCGTCGTCGGAAAGCTGTTCAGACAGTATTGGCACCTACAGCGAGCCCAGCAACTGAAGACGTGGCCAACCGACGCTCTAGTCGCTTAAGAGGCAAAACGGCTCCGCGGTACCGTTGATGTCGCTTTACGTTCCCACCCCATATTTATTGTCTCAATGTCTCCTTATAACCTCCCCCATACCTGTTGTCTGTCCTGTCTGATTTCATTTGTATCTTTGTGCTTGAGGAACGTCTTACGCCGTTACTCGCACTGCTACTGTATTCATCACTACTCTCGCCTTCTTCTGCGTCGATATTCCCGATCTATCATTGGCGCACGGTGGTGGTTACAAGTATCAAACAGCCAATACGCAAACGGAAATATAAACCCCTGATGAGGGGTTAATTACCCGCAAGTTACCACCAAATGCAAGCACATTGACGCTTTCGGACGCCCCTCCAGTCTGCACACATAATACAAAGGCGAGATTGAGGTCACTATGGGGGTTTAGCAATATGAGAATGTCCTGGGCAAGCAAGTGTAGATGCCGGAATATCGCCGAGCGGCGAGTGCGAGCCTCGTGTTCGCGTTTTTGATGGTATCACGGGGAGAACCGAGGGGTCGAGCCGGGTTTTTAACGCGGCGCCCTAGGGTTTTCGGCCTTCGGTATCTCGGTCCGTCAACTTGAACGTGCCGGAATAGAGTGTTCGAGCTAGGCAATGTAGCTTCAAAGGCGTGATACAAGTATTTAATCCATAAGTACAATAAAGAAGATAGCTCATAAGGTATCTCTAGTACTTATAACACTTGCGTACACGACCGGTCCTGAGCTTCAGAACAGCCTGCGCAGGGCCGTCAAGCTCCGACCCCGGAGTTGCCGCGCGAGCCTTGACCGCCTTCTTGCGAGCAGAAGACGCCCGCTTGCCTGCCGTCGAGCCCACCCCCGAGCTCTTGCCAACCTTCTCCTTCTCCAGGCACTTCTCGGCGCTATCGCGCTTGAGAGACGGGCCACGAACGGTGACAGACGAAGACGGTGCCGCCGCCGAGGATGGGAAGCCAAAGAGCCGGGCCTCCACGCGCGCCACTTCCACTCCAGACGAAGAGACAGCTGCCTTTCGACCGAAGAGGGAGGGTTCCTCGGGTGCCGGGTCGGCCGAAGGGCGTTTTGCGACCCATGGATGGTCCATCATGCGTTTCTTGCGTTCGCGGGCCGTCGAGATCATGCCGACGGTCAGAAAGCCTTGAACTATCACGCAGGCGTCAGCGACGGGGAAAGGAGGCGATATCCAAAGACAACGCACAGAGTTGTTGCCTCGCAGTGTCGTTCGGGATCAGGGCCAGGTTCATTGACCGCAACTTATCGCCGTCGCCGAAAGAGTTGAGAGGGTGCACGTGCTTGTTCTTCTCCCAATCCTGTACAACCATCCTGAAGAAAGAGTCGGTCAGCGAGTGTATGCCATGGTGTAGAGACGGGAGTTAATCGCACAAGGTGAACAAACTAATACACCAGGAGTAGTAGTCGCAGCTCTCCTTGATAGTGGACCATGACGAACGTTGGCGGACTTCGGGGGCGGCGTAAAGGTCAGTGTAGAACATCTGGACTACCATGAGCATTTATTCGTAGTGCTTTCTGTGCGAAAAGACGCACCTTGGATGAACCTATCTGATCCGGAGTACGAGCGCTACCGAAGTCGGTTAGGATGATCCTGGGTGGATTGACGTCCGCTAAGAGTATATTGTTCGGCTTGACGTCTAGGAAGATGAATCCCTGGCTATGGACGTGCTATTCCTAGCGTAAGGAGCGTGCATTGCAAAGGTACTGACAGACTACGTACCTCGAGGATGCGCATGAACTGGAGGTGCAGATCACACAGCGTACTGTCGTCTATCGACTAGATCAGAGGCGGGTCGGAGAATCATGGCCAGAAAGTCTGACCTATGCGATGCGTCTTGCTGTACTCGAGGAGGTCCCCATGTTCGTAGTAGTCCATGACCAGATCTGCGACAGCTGAGTGACATCGCATAACGAGAGAGATAATCGAACAACATACAAAGCACGCCCTGAACACCCTGCTCTTCGACCCAACTATCCTCCAACCGGATGACACCGTCATGAGGGGCAATCTTCTCCAGTGTCACCTTCTCGGAGAGGACCGATACCTTGTCGAGTCCACCGGGACTCCAAGAGACGACCTTCACTGCCGCATATCCAGGAAGAGTCGCGTCCCCTTCGTGTTTTGTGCACTTGTAGAGGACGCCGAAGCTCCCTTCGGCGATGGGTGCTGGAGCTAGAGACTCGTAGCGACGACCACTGGGCGACTCGAAGGTCCTCATTGCGATGCGTATTCGGAAGGCTTGAGGGAGCTGAGGTGAGCGAACGATAGAGAGGAGGACAGACTTGAAGCCTTTATAGGGCGTACAGGCCCGAGCGCAGGCGACCACAGGCGCTCTAACTTGAGCGCTGAGCCACGCAGTGATTCTAGGATAGCGAACCACATCATGTCAAAGTAGCTTTCTCAAGACAATGTATCCCAGGCACAGCGATCAGAACCTGGTCTTGAGCCGGATAATAGCGTAACAATAGGTTGACAATGGCCATCCCGATGATCGGTAAGTACCCGCTGTACAAGTCGAGATATAGTTTGTATTGTAACCATTGAACCCATCGAGCACTCGTGACGCCATTCTCGCCCGAAGATCCTGAACCTGGGTTTAGCGAGTGGTAGCGCCGGACATGGTGCATGATGGTTGTGCGTCAAGTTGCAATTCCATTGACGCCGCGTCGACCGCGCGCTCGCGCCTCTGCTTATTTAACTTCTTGTGCCTTGTCAACCACCTTCATTGTTCTCCCTTTAGACCCGAAACATCGCCTATTGTCGTGTGAAATGGAGCCGTATGGTTTCTGTTTGCATGCGCATCCTGGCGCAAGGCTTCGCGTCTTTTGCTATCGACTCTACCTTCCATCCCTGTTGAACGACGCCTCACACCCGCCACTTCACACTCTGAACACTATCCCTCCCTTACCTGATGTCTACCGCCAACCTACTTCATGAGCGTCTCGCTTCTCTACAAGCAAAAAATGCTCTCGCATTCGGGTGTCTGGAGAGCTGTGGCACCTCCGAAGAAGGGCCCGACTATCATTGCCTCAACAGAACGATGAACTGCGAACTACATATCGGTCGCGGGGCGCACAACGACTTGGTGCTGCCTGATCCCCATATAAGTACGTTGCGCCACGGCTGTAACTGCATTTAGAGCTGATTGAAAGCCACAGGCTGGGCGCACTGCCTGCTCACCTATGCCGAACATCAATACGAGAGCATCTCTCTGAAGGTGACTGCGAAGAAAACGACCAACGGAACATTCGTGCGTTCTCGACCGGCTTGCTTGAACCTGCACTCACACCTCCCGCCTAGATCAATGGTATCCGCTTGAAAGCAGGACAGACGCGGGCTCTTGTCAGCGGCGATACCATATCATTCGGCGTGTTCAAAGCGCCTCTTCCGAAGACCCGACTACGAGAATGGTTGGGTCCTGATGATACCCTCGAAGGCAACGGTCTACCCTCGGAACGCCGAAGGCTGCAAAATGCCCGTTGGCAGTTCAAGCTACACCTCTTCGGATCAGACCATGGCCCTCGTCCCAGCGACGTCAGTCGCGTTGTGCGGGAGGCTTGGAAGGATATCTTCAATTGCCGTCGAAGCATGGGGACCTCCCGCTCGGTATTGTGGGTTCATCTCATACATCCCGAAATTCTACAAGCTTCTGATATTGCTTTGCTCATAGATCACGGCTGAAGGGTGTAGATTACCCGCCCTCAACGGCGGGCTCTGCGGTCGAAGGCGATGTGTCCCCGAGGCGTCCAACAACTCCGCTTTTCCGCCCGCCCCCAGACAAGTTCGCGTCAACAGGGAGGGGCTCGAGAGTGGACTATCAGGGAGGCGATGGCTACTTCGGTCTCGTCAAGGACCCGAGCGCCCCGTCTTGGTACCATCCTGACATCATTTGGCTCGGTGAAGTACGCCACAAGCCTGACCCACTGGGCTACGAGCTTCCCTTCCCGTTCAAATACTGGTCGTCTGTGTACGGTCTCCCTCAAGGTTTACATCCCCTCTGGGCCGAGTTTTCGTCTGCCGTCTATGGAGACGACTGTCCTGACGTCGGGCGTGAATCGGTTCTGCTCCTGGGCGTGCCGCCAATGCCAGAGTGGTTGAGCGCCCAGATCCCTGAATACGCCGAGCGGCGCGAAGGAGCCGAGCGTGCCACATTCGACTCGATGGCCCGACGAGTGGAGATAGAGCGACTGTATACGGAGAGGCGTGAGCAACAAACGGACTCACACACACTCTCTCTTGCCGAGTCATCTACTGCAGTCACTCCAGCGTCTTCGTCTCCGAAGAAACGCAAGCCTACCGTGGATAGGAGCCCGCATCTTCCCTGTCCCTCGACTTCGCACGATGATAATGCTCGCCCTCATGATCTCGAACCTCCACGGAAACGCAAGAAGCGAGACGCTCTTACAAACCTCGGCACCGCTTCTGATCACACAATAAACTTACGTCGCGCTCGCCTCTCTGCCTCTGTCTCGACTCCTACACAGGGCAGTTCGACTCCCGTCGACGAGAGCCGCCCACGTAAAGGCACACGTCCTCAAGATGAGGAGCCGGCACTGCGAGGAGCCCCTATGCGCGTGGCGGGCGCGATCAATGTGGCTGCGGTGACCACCGATCGCGCGGTTTCTCGTCCTGTGAAGCGCCGACGTCTCGAGCCAGACTCCGAGCGATCCGCCCCACAGCCTCCCGCAAAACGAGCGTCTCGCTCCGGCAAACGCACGCCAGAAGCAACAGGAAAAGTGCAGCCTCGTGCATCCGAGCACCAGCAAGCCGGCGTCGAAGGCACCCGGCCTGCATCGAAGAGAAAGCGGTCGGATCCCAGCGACGGCTCGACTCCTGCGGCAATCGACGACGCGCCTCATCCTGCCAAGCGACATCGCACGATGCCACCGAGCGAAGAGGCCGGTGGACCGGATGTCGGGAAAGCGCGACGATCCACACGGTTGAAGGGCAAGACCGCTCCGCGATACCGCTGAATTCAACGCTCGTGTCTTCGCATTGCCCCTCCTCCCTTGGTCTACGGGGACCAGCTACTGCTTATTCGTTCCGTGTACCGTATCTCCTTCATGTATCCGTACAAACCGCCGGGCTCAGACTATTCTCGTGTTTGTCATTCTGTGTACTTTTCATTTTCTCGTCACTATCGTGCTTGAGGAGCGTTCTTGGACGCTCCTCGCACAGCGATTCTCGCGCCATCCCTTCTCGTACTTGCACCCTACCTGTAATCTATACATCCGCTCGTGATACCCCTGCCATACCACAATTCCAGTCACGTGCTGTCCAGCTCAATCCAGTCTACTGTGAACCTTGCGTCATTTTGAGTAGTGACACACTCTAGCATCAGTCGCTTCAACCAAGCTTCGGAAGATGCCTTTCGTAAACGACGGCGAATATGGCAAAGTATTGGGATGCCACGTGGCGTTCGAACTGCTGTCTTTTTTCAACCGTAGGTTCGGAGGTCTGGCGCGTTACGCGTTATCCCGCCACAAGTTTGCTGGGAGTAGGTTCGTTGGCCTCCGACGAGCGTCAGATACATCGAACTTCGCGGGCGCGCGAAAGGGCCCATGGGGGTCTATGATGGCCTCCCGGCAGCGTCGAACGGATCCGTTTGTAACGCTCGCAGGTTCGAATGGCCATCGAACGGGCGTTACCGAAGTTCGTACCGCGCACGATGTTACGCGTTACGAACTTACGGTCGAAGAAAGACAGTACCTGAGCAACCTGGGCACGATGTTCATAAAGTACAGAACACGACAAGAGAGTCCATGAAGATCACGAAGGTACGCCTAGTAAGTACTTATAAATCTTGCGTACACAACCAGAGAACGGCCTACCAAGGCCGTCCTGCTCCTATCCCTTCTTACGGGCAGACGTGACTCATACACTATGAACACCGGCATGAAGCACAAATGCGGCCTCGCCATACTGGAGGCTATATAGTTGCCAGCAGATCGAGAACCTGTCAGCTCGTATGAGCGAGGAAGCAGAATGCAGACCCGAGTGAGTACTCGGTCATCACCGTAGCTGTCAAGTTGCCCGGGGCTCGCCGCGCCGAGCTCGTGGTGGCGCGTGGTTCATACGCGCGCCTCGAGGCTTTCGCTTTTGTTTCCATTGGCCTCTTACTTTGTCCTCGTCCTCGTCCCAAACTCCGCCAATTGTTAACCTCCTGATGGCCGTGAAGCACTTTGTATGCTCCCCGGCGCGTGTGCCATCGTCACGCAACTTTCCAGAGGACCCCATCCCCCCACTTGGCATCTGGAAAACTTGAACCACCATAGTCTCGTATCAGTCATGTCCTCGGATATTCATAATTTCAGGCAGCTCTACGCTAAACATACCCTCGCATTTGGATACTTGAAGAGCTGTGGTGGCCCCGTAGACAGCCATGACCATCACTTTCTGGATACAACGTTGGATGGAGAAATACATATCGGTCGTGGGCCTCACAACGATCTCATCTTGCAGGAACCTCTTATCAGTACGCGAAGTACTTGAATCCCTTGGAATGGATACTTATACAGCTTTCAGGCTGGGAGCACTGCATGCTTACATACACGGAGCAATATGACGCCCCAGTCGCAGTCGCACTCACCGCGAAAAAGACTAGGAACGGGACTTTCGTGCGTGCATCAGTTTATAGGACGTTATCTTCATGTTGCTGACAGATATATACAGGTGAATGGGGTACGGCTAAAGGTTGGACAGACTAGAGTCCTGGACGACGGGGACACAGTATCTCTCGGCGTCTTCGTTGTGTCGCACGCAGAGAACAGGAATCGGCATTACCACTTCGAACACGACACGCTAGAAGGCTATGGTCTTCCCGAGGAAAGACTCAGATTGGGAAAGCCCAGCTGGCAATTCAAATTTCATTTGTTGGAGAGGGGAGACGACGTCGGTCTGAGCGGTGTTGGGCGAGCTGTCAACGCTTGCTTGCATCAAAGCGTCCGATGTAGTGACAGCATACGCAAAGCACGGGCACTCCTGTGCGTTTTTTGTACTTCCTGAACCCATCGATACATATGCTGACTGGGATCCTCATACCAGCGGGCAGATGCGAGGCAACGAACTGCCCGAGCCACCACGGAGCAAAGCAAATAGACGACGTGTTGGCTCGTCTGCTGGACGGTCTACGACGCCACCGTTCACCTCCCCGCCCGCTGATTTGCGCAAACACAGGGGCTTGCCGGCTGAGTATATGGAGGGTGATTACTTACATCTACACCCCGCTCCCGACGGCCTTTCATGGTATCACCCCGACTTCATATGGCTCGGCCACGTTCAGCATCGAGAGGACACGGCCAGCTATGAACTTCCCTCCGCTTTCCACTCTTGGTCCACAGTATACGGCATCCCACAAGGTCTTCATCCCCGCTGGAATGAGTTCTCAACCGCTGTCTTCGGGGATGAACGACTCGACGTTGGCCCCGAGTCTGTACGTCTGGAGGGTATCCCTCCATTACCGTATTACTTGCGTCAGATTCCCGAGGATGCGGAAGCTCGGCGAGAAGGCGGATGGGTGGATATCGATCTGAAGTCGATGGCTCGACAAATCGAACAAGAGCGCATATACAACGAGGACCCGCGCAGGATGCCGATCACTGATCCCCCTCGTCATCAATCCCCAGACGACGTCCCTCCCTCGAGAAGCGACGAAGCGTCTCGTCCTTTACCCACGTCTCAAAATAAGCGGAAGCTTGACTCGACCGTTGACGCGGCCTCTCAGCGCCCTGTTGCTGTCGACACGCCACTCACAGACACTCTCCAGCCCCCGCGTAAACGCGTGAAGCGAGGCGGCGCTCATACCACGCGAGGGGAGATCTCAAGCAATACGGCAAACTCACGCACTGCGGGCCCGTCTACCTTGACATCGCGCAGCACTCCGCATACACGTACTCACCTTCATGACGAAGAGCGGACTGATGAAAGTCCCGCTGAGCGTACCGCCGGTCCAGCCAAAAAGGTGCGCACGGCAGTTGCCTGCGCGTCGAAGCGCCGACGCCCCGACGGCGATGTGGGAGAGCCAGCTTCAAAACGCCCGCCCCACACCGCTATGGCCGGCTCTCAAGCTCAAAGCTCGTTGCCTGACGATGGAACCGTCATTGAGGGAAGCCGCCCTCGCAAACGTACTCGGCTTCACGACGAAGAGCCAACAGCGGAAAGACCCGCTAAACGCCCGGCCCGGCCCGCCATCAAGGCGCCAGACGACGCGGCTTCTCGCACGCTCAAGCGCCCGCGCGCGCCCAAAGCCGACGTTGAAAAAGAGCGCCCGGTCAAGCGGGCAACGCGTGCTTCTGGCATCGCGCCGGATGTCAAGTCTCGTCCCCTCAAACGCGCGCGCGTACATCGCGAGGACGCGCCGCCTGAACAAGTAATTGTGGATAGCGCGCCTCACCCTTCGAAGCGTCAGCGTCATACGCCCTCGGAGGCCCCAGGCGCAGAAGCCCCCACTTATCGACGCTCGAGGCGCTTGAATGGCAAAGCCCCGGCGCATCGCCGATGATTGGGCTCCTCTGAGCATCACTCTATGTTTCTCCTTTCATCTCGCCATCTTCCTCTGCTTGAGGAGCGTCTTTGGACGCTCACTCGCAAGGATTCATGTTCTGTCTTCTCGTCTTGTATCCGCACCATACGTTGTAGTCTCGATACTCCCGCCTTGAAGTGATTGCAGTCTCGTGCAGTCTCGTGTATTTTACTCATAGCCTCCACATTGTCCTAGCGTCTTCCTTTCCCCATGGCTTCTTTGATCATATACATCGTGTGTTCATGTTGCATTGAAATATTATTGGATTTGACGAACGTCTTCCGTCGAGCTCTGGCACTCGAACTGTACCCATCGTTTGTCATCATCTTCCACACTCGGAATCCATAGCGATTATAGTATCGTGACAGGGGCAAGTGTCCAACAGTTCAGCCGTTAGCGCCACCATCTCAGCTGAACCCCTTCAAGGCTCCAAGTACTCGTTCACTCTCTCTCACCTCTCATCGCTGGGTGTGGTCTGTTCATAGCAGCCTGTCATACTTGTCATGCGGAGGTAGTACATACTCGTATAATACGAAGCCCAGCCATACATGCGAGACGAAAGCCATAGCCATCCGAATCCGTTCAAGAGAGATCTCAGTACTTGTAACTCCTGCGGGGACGTGTTGCCCTTAGCTTCAAGACAGCCTGAGCGGGACCGCCTGCCTCTGGTACAGGACTCATAGAGCAAGTCTTGGCCGCCTTCTTGCGAGCAGAAGCCACCCTTCTCCCCGCGGTTGAGCCCACGCCCGAGCTCTTGCCGACCTTCTCCTTCTCTAGACACTTCTCGACGCCGGTCCGCTTTGTGGATGCTCTGCGTGCCGAGGGCTCTGGAGAAGATGTCCTTGCCCGTTGCTGAGGAGCCGATGGGGAACGAGCGGGAACATGGCGACCGGCACGCTGCGTTGGGGATGACACCTGCGGAGGAGGCGAAGAGGCGGTGGAAATAGTAGAAGCGGAAGAAGGGATTGGGCCTTCCGCTGTGGAGACGGAGGCAGGGACCTCCGTGACCCAGCGGTGCGTCGACATGCATCGCGCGCGGTGCTCGGGAGACGAGACATTGGCTTCGGTCAGGAATTCAAGGACTACGTAGACGCATGTCAACCGAAGTTTCCGGGGTCAGGAGCATAGGTAGACACGTACAGAGACTTTCGCGGGCGTTCTGCGCTGGAATGTACTCAACGTGTAGTGTACGCGAGGATCCGCCCAAGAACGAGGTAAGGCACTGATCAATCGTCGGACCACCACCTTGCCAGAACCTCGAAGTGACCGCCCTGAATAAGCCATGCCAATTAGCTTACGTTCCCTCATATGCAGTACGAGAGGCATACAAAACAAACAGACTGATGTTCCAGGCGAAGTAGTCGCATTCCGGACCAATCGTAGGCCACAGCCTGGGGTTGCGTATCTCGGGGGCTGCGTATACGCGACTTGAGAGGAGCTGAAAGATTGAAAGAATCAGACGTCAGACTGGTAGGGAAGAAGACGAGGCAATACACGTACAGGTCGTAAGCCTAGCTCTTCCACAGGGCATGCGCCGCCGAAGTCCGCGAATTTGACCTTAATCGGATTCGCCTCCACAACCAGAATGTTCTCTAGTTTTACGTCGAAGAAGATGTAACCTTGACTATGAATATGCTGTAGGCCTGTCAGGCACGCAATCTCAGCGACAAAACGGGCAACATACTCTGATAATCTCCATGACCTGTACGTGGATAGACCAGAGCGTATCATTGTCTGGCGGAGTCAAAGCAGTCAGATAGATATACGAGCGTGACGATCACGGACTCACCAAGTGGATGCGCGCTAGCGTAGTTAAGGAGATCACTGTTCTCGCAGTAGTCGAAGACTAGATCTGAAAGGGACAGTCAGAAAACGCGGTCATGATCATCAATGTTGAATATTTGACGCACAGAGCTCGGTCTCGCTCACCCAACTATCCAGAAGTTGAACAATGCCGTCGTGAGGGGCGATGCCTTCCAAAGCCTCCTTCTCATAGAGAACCTCCTCCTGGTTGAGACTGCTGCCTTCGCCCCAAGAGATTGTCTTCCGAGCCACAAATCCAGGCAACTGTTCGTCCCCTGCATGTACCGTGCACTTCTCCACCGTACCAAAACTCCCAACGCCGAGAACCTCCACTGGTTCGTACCGGAGGCACACTTCGTCCGAGACCCTTTCAGAGCTCATGAGACAGAGTTTGAGCGGATAGAAGAGTCGCGGCGGCGAGAGACACGAGAGAACGGGGATAATGAGACGGATTAACCTGTACGCACGAATTTGAGGGCTTTTGAGCGTCACTGGAATGTGCATGGACCCAGCTTATCCGAGCAGAAAACAATGACACGAGCCACGCATATTGTGCCGCGCCGGTGGTCTCTCGATCAGTCATACGATGACAATAATTGACCTGGATGAGCTGTGCGGCCAAAGCTTACTCCCAGTAGGCCACAGACCACACTGCCAACGATGGATTCGTACGCGTGTTAATTTTGATCCGACGCCTGATAGAACAGGGATATAGGACAGCGCTTCACGGCTATATTCCCAACTAGTCATGGAAGTTTCGACGTCGGTGGTCTGTAGAGCACTGACCGTCGCGCGAGAGCCAAGTGGCATGGTAATCGTGAGCAAGACGCGTCTCGCGTGGTCTGTGGTTGCGTCCTGGGCCCGACGCGCCGGCAGGAGCCGGATCTGCCTTTTGTCGCCATCTCCTTTGTTGTCCCGCTTTAGCTCTAGTCTATTGTCGACCAGCTGCTAGCATGGTCGCGCAACGCATGTCCCGAATTCGACACGCCGAAGGGCCCGCGACACACTCCTGCTCACGCTTTCACCATAAACAATCCGATTCTTCTCGACACTCACCTGGATGACCATGCCTTCGGCGGACCAGGAGTTCATGGCATTGCGCGCTAAACATCCGCTGACCCTTGGATACCTGGATACATATATCAATTCAACTGCCGAACGTCAATGCTACTTTCTGGACAGAACACTGGATGGAGAGATACATGTTGGACGAGGGCCTCACAACGACGTAGTAGTGCAGGAGACCACCGTCAGTACGTTCATCAACTAGTCCAAGTTTTTTCCGAGGCTCTTCATTGAACATCACACCAGGCTGGAATCATTGCAAGCTTGTATACGTGGAGAACCACGGCGCTGCTCTGGCCGTGACGATCACTGCGAAGAAGACGACGAACGGAACATTCGTGCGTTGGTTCATCCTCAGCTTGTCACGATCCACTCAGGCATATGTACAGGTCAATGGTATACGATTGAGAGCTGGACAGACGCGCGCTCTCCGTGAAGGGGATACGATATCTCTCGGTGTTCATGTAGTATCGCATTCGGAGAATCGGGGCAGGCGTTTATACAGAGAAAATGATACTATCGAGAGTGTGGGCCTGCCCGAAGAGCGTCAACGACTGGGCCACCCTCGTTGGCAGTTCAAACTCCGGCTGCTCGAGTTGGGCGAGGACATAAATCTCAAGGGTGCCGGCCGAATTGCTCGAACTGCTTACGATGTGACTAATCGCTGTCGCGATGGGATATATAAAGCTCGCACAGTCCTGTACGTCCATTCACGGTCTGGATCTGACGCCTATTCTCACGTGTCTATGTTGCGGCAGGGCGCGAGTACGAGGTGTTCGACTCAAATCACCGCGTGTCACCTCCAGAACACTGATCGATTCGAGGATGCGCTCTCCGACGCCAGCATTTTTAGGCCCATCTACCGAGCTACGCACCAACATCTCTTTCAAAAGAGAGTGGTTGGCCGATGACTTCTATCACCCCCACGAAAACCCGGAAGGCCTCTCTTGGTACCACCCTGATTACGTTTGGCTCGGTCACGTCCAGCGCCGACCCGATACGACAGTCCACGAGCTTCCTTCCGCATTCCAGATCTGGTCGCAAGTGTACGGCATTGCTCAAGGTCTTCACCCCCGCTGGCACGAATTTTCCTCTGCCGCATATGGCGACGACTGTCCTGACGACGTCGGCCCCGAGTCGGTACTACTGGCAGGGGTCCCTCCGATGCCTGATTGGGTGTATAAACAGCATCCCTTAGTGGACGACGAAGAGTTCCGCCGCAAACATGGTATCACTCAGGCTGTGGTAAACGAGCAAGCGCGACACTATCATCTGCAACGTCTGTACGCAGAGGGGACACACCCCGAAGCGGTCATCGACGGCGCGCTCTCTCATCCTTCTGTTGAAGTCGATGATTCACCTGCCTCGAAGCCTACTACGGCCACGCCAGTCACAGCACACCATCCTTCGGCTCCCTCTAAGAAGCGGAGACTCGACGCAGAGGACGACAATACTCCGTCTCAGCCTACCACTGCCGCACGCGAGACGGCTGAACCTCCTCGCAAACGTACGAAACGAGGTGCTCATCCCACGCGAGGCGCCGTTCCGACTCCGACTCCGATCCTCACAGCCAGCTCTGCGACCAGGAGTATTCCGCGTGATGAAGGCACTGTGGAGAATAGCCGCCCTCACAAACGCACAAGAGTTCGCGGCGAAGAGCCAACCGAGGAAAACCCCGCTAAGCGCTCGGTCCGGCCCGCCATCAGGACACCCAACGACGCGGCTTCTCGCACGAACAAGCGCCGGCGCGCGCCTGAGCCCGACATTGCGGATGAGCGTCCGGTCAAGCGAGCAACGCGTGCAGCCAGCGTTGCGCCGTCAGATGTCAAGTCTCGCTCGACCAAACGCCCGCGGGTGGATCACGAAGGAGCGCAGCCTACACACACGACTGTGAACGAAGCATCGCGCCCGCTGAAGCGCCAGCGAGTTGTGATCCCCAAGGCTTCGGGCGCGGAAGGCCCGAATAACCGACGTTCGAGTCGCCTCAAAAACAAGGCCCCGGCGCTTAACCAATGATTCGACTTTTCAATTGACCATTACTCTACGTTTCTCCCCTTGTCTCTCATCTTGTCATCGTCTTCTGCTAGAGGAGCGTCTTTGGACGCTCACTCGCAAGGACTTGTGACATGTCCTCCCGTCTTGTATCCATACCGTACGTTATAGTCTCGATACGCCCGTCCGATAGCGGTCGCAGTCTTGTGTGTCTACTCTTAGCCGTCTTCTATCTCTGTCCTCGTGCTCCTAGTTCGATAATTCGACGCAATGCAAACGACTCAACATTTGTCCAACCTTCTTGATCGCATCAAAGTGCACGTGCGAAACGCGTCCAGCGTGAACGCGTGCACCAAGCGCGCCCCGACGTTGTTCTCAGCGGCCATGTCGTCGCAAATATCCCTCGCCTCACTGCAGGCCCACCTACCCGTCGCGCACCCAGTGCCGACACCCGTTACCCACCCGTCATTATTCTCACCTAGCGACCTGACGCGGGAAGAAGACCTCCTACGAAATCCGTTCTCTTTCCGACACTGGTGGACGTCTATCTATACTACACGAGAAGCCCAAAATGCGCTCGTACGGCTTGAAAAGGCCGATGCGTTTACGGACGAAGAGCGGGAGGTGCTCGGCGCACTTGCGTCGCCTGCAGCACGTGAAGCTCTGCAACGCCTCACATATCTCTACGAGTCAGCGCTCCAGCATTTCCCTGGCAGCTACAAGCTCTGGAAGTCGTATTTGCAATTGCGCAAGAGCTACGTGGGTGGGAAACTTGTCAACAAGAAGAAGGCTGGTGGGAAGAAGAGGTTGCCGGATATGAAGGACGCATTGGAGGAGGAGCAGGAGGATATCGAGGAGTGGGAGGGCGGTGTTGATGGCGTCGTTGGCTGGGAGGAGTGGAAGGCGCTCATCGCGACGTTCGAAAGGTGTTTGATGTGGCTACCCAATGTATGATACACTTCTCTTCTCTTCGCTACATATATACTAATCTGACCACTGTTTAGATGCCGCGTATATGGCTCGAGTACACATCACTGTTCATGCACCCAAAATGCCCACCAGCACTCTCGCACACGCATGCTCGTAGGACATTCGACCGTGCCCTACGAACTCTCCCACCATCTCTACATCACCGCATCTGGGCTCCATACCTAATCTGGTCAGAGGCCCGCGGTGGTCTGACGACAGCGGCCGTCTACAGGCGCTACCTCGCCGTCGACCCGTCCGTGACAGAACGCTTCACCGCCATTCTCCTCTCGCCACACAACCCGGCACCTCGTCCACTAGAGGCAGCCAAATTACTTCTCAAACTCGCACGGCAGGCTGCGAGGGGCGAATACATCAGTCCAGAGGGCAAGAGCCCGTATCAGCTCCTTGGAGAATGGTTGGACGTCGTCGAAGCTCACGCGGAGGACGTCGGTTTGGACGTCGACGAAACCGACGAAAGCAACCAAAAGGACGAGACAGCCGCTGCCGACCAGGCCGCCGCATCAGCCGCCGGCGATGCACAAGCGCCCGCGTCCGTAAAAGGCTCACTCATCCGCTTTGCTGGCCCGGCCGTTCCCGTCAACGAAGACGGCAAGGCCGTACCAGCGTACGACTCAGACGAAGACCCTTCGTCTCCCGTGAAACAGAACGTTGAGCGGATTGTGAGGAACGACGGGTTGGCGGTCTATAAGGATCAAGCTGGGCGTCTGTGGACGGGTCTCGCGACATATTGGATTAAGCGCGGAGAGTTTGATCGGGCGAAGGAGACGTTCGAGGCTGGATTGGCGGCTGTCTTGACTATCCGGGACTTCACGCAGATCTTCGACGCGTATGCCGAGTTTAGCGAGTCTATCGTCAGTGCGCTCATGGAGGCGCTCGCGGAAGAAGATGACGAGGGGGACGAGGAGGCGCAGAGCAAGGAGGAGATGGAGAAGGAGATCGACGAGAAGATGAAGGACTTCGAGGCGCTCATGGACAGGAGACCGTTCTTGCTCAATGATGTGTTGCTGAGGAGAAATCCGAATGACGTGCAAGAGTGGGAGAAGAGGATTGCATTGTGGGGAGAGGATGACGAGAAGGTTTGTGCATGCCTCTTTGCGAACATGGGTCGTGACTGAATATTCGCGTAGGTCGCAGAGACATACACTCAAGCGATCTCGACTATCAATCCACGCAAGGCGACTGCGAACTTCTATCGGCTATACACCAACTTCGCACGCTTCTATGAGGATGGCGGCACTACTGGTTCGGCAGAGCGCGACCTGGACTCTGCTCGCAAGATCTACGAGAAGGCCACGAAAGTCAACTTCAAGGCTGTCGAGGACCTTGCCGAAGTCTGGGTCGAGTGGGCCGAGATGGAGCTCCGACACGAGTATGACGCCTTTTCATCCATCCGTAGCTCTCGCTAACTGTGAGCACAGGAACTATGACGAGGCCATCCGTCTCATGCAACGAGCCACTGCTGTCCCGCGCAACTCTAAGATCTCCTACCACGACCACACACTCTCGGCCCAAGCCCGCCTCTTCAAATCAACCAAGCTCCGGGCTTTCCACGTCGACCTCGTCGAGTCCCTCGGTACCGTCGAGGAGACCAAGGCCGTCTACGACAAGATCCTTGAGTTGCGAATCGCAAATGCGCAGATCATCGTGAATTATGCGGGATTCTTGGAGGAGAACGAGTACTTCGAGGAGAGCTTCAAGGTCTATGAGCGTGGCGTGGAGCTGTTCACGTATCCCGTCTCATTCGAGATCTGGAACATCTACCTAGGGAAGTTCGTCAAGCGCTACGTACGTCTCTTCTTCCCTCTCACAAATTCATGTCTTATTCTGATAACACGACATCTGAACAGGGCGGATCAAAATTGGAGCGCGCGCGCGACCTCTTCGAACAAGCGCTCGACAAATGCCCTCCGAAGCACTGCAAGCCCATCTTCCTCATGTACGCCCAACTCGAACAAGAGCACGGTCTCGCGAAGCGCGCAATGTCGATCTACGACCGTGCGACCTCTGTCGTATCCGACGGCGACAAGTTCGAGATGTTCTCGATCTACATTGCTCAAGCCGCATCGAACTACGGTTTACCCGCCACGCGACCCATCTACGAGCGCGCGTTGGAGACGTTGCCGGACAAACCTGCCAGCCAGATGGCGCTGCGGTTCGCGAACCTCGAGCGGAAGCTGGGCGAGATTGACAGGGCGCGGGCGATCTATGCTCACGCGAGCCAGCTTTGCGATCCGAGGACGAACGCCGAGTTCTGGAGCGCGTGGCACAGCTTCGAGATCGATGCGGGCAGCGAGGACACGTTCAGGGAGATGTTGCGCGTTAAGAGGAGTGTGCAGGCCAGGTTCAACACGGAAGCGAGCTATTTGGTTGCAACTGCTGCGAGCAATGCGCCGGTGCAGGAGGCGCAGCCGGCGGATCCGATGGCGGCAGCGGAGAGGGCCGGTGGGAAGACGGCGTTCGTGGCGGCGAGCACCAACCCGGTCAAGGAGGCTCAGCCGGTGGATGTGGGCAACGCGGAGGAGATCCAGATCTCAGACGAGGAGTAGGCGGAGATGTTGTTTTGATGCTTGTACTTTATCCCCTCACACGTTGCTGTAATCTGTCTGTTTGTACAATGGGGTGTATCATCTGGGGTCCCATTTGTCTACTTCGACGTCACATAGGTCTTCCCATCGTGCATCCCAGCCTTCGTCTTCTAGTGTACCAGGTGCTGCCCAACGCAATACTGCCTCTTTCGCGGCCGCGAAAGGCGTATCATGCGACCGTACCTCCTCTACTAGTCCGGCGTGCTCGTCCAGCGAGCGGCGGTGTGGCGCTAGCAAGCCAGGGATCTCGGTCACTGTGTGAACTCAATAAGATGATGAGGTACACCCATGACCAAGCGACGTACCGAACTTCTCCAATGTCCATGTCGTCCAGAGTGGCTCCTGTGAGACCCATGCCCATCCTTTCGTCTTGTGCGCATCGGAAAGGAGCGCTTCCAAGCTGTCCACTATCGAGTTCATCTTCGCAAATTGCTTTCTCTGCGTTCGATTCAGAGACTACGTAGTGGTCGATACATAGCATAGTACATACAAGCTTCGCGATCACAGTGTCAAGTTCGCGTATGCGTTCTTCCATAGAGGCGAGCTTAGGCCCTACTATACGCGATCTCGGCAGTCCTCCACCAGGCACCTGCGCAAGTTGATTGCTACATACGTCTATCTCAGCTACGTAGCCCTCTTCTTCAAAGTAGTGACATTCACGCACTCGAGATCAGTACGTGCATCCACGAGCCTCTGAATCGCGCGGAACCCATCATGATCAATCAGGTCCTCCCAAGTCCTACAACACGTTCTCATCTCCAACAACATACTTCGCAGCTTGCGATGATACGTCGTTTCCAGCACTCCTCCAGATACAGCAGGAGGTGACATCGGCTCCACGCTTCCTCCGCGTACATTTCGGCCAGGCGAACTCGGAGATTTCGGATTGGAATTTGCTTTGCCTTTGCCTTTTGGAGTCGTATTTGGGTTGGCTTTTGGCACGGGAGATGAGGAGGGCGCGGAAGGGCCGCGGAAAGATGCGAGACGGCTCATGATGGGGGTACGAAAGCAAATCGCGGAGGCACGCGTCAAGCGCGTTTGATCAAGTCACGCCCGCGCGCTTGCACGCGTTCTACCTTGCACCTTGACCGACTACCACCATGGCGAACATGATTATACCCAAATCGCAACAAGCGGAGTTTATCCGCGCAGAGTCTGAGCTTGTGATAGAGCAGGTACCGCTCTTCTCTTTCAGCTACGCGTGCGGGTCCGCCTGAGCTGAGAAGCTCGTTAGGCGCGGAAGGACAAGGCGGAGAAGTACGCGAAGCTTGGAGATCCCATAGAGTTGAAGGGCATTGCGATTGATTTACATATACGTGGCGATTACGCGTGGACGGCGGAGAATAGTCATGTCGCGAGGAAGGTTGATCTAGAGGTGAGTCTGGGAAGTCGGTGTCCCGTGCGGGGAGCGGTGCTGACGACGGTGCGCAGACAGGCAAGACGGAGAAACTATACAAAGGCCACGGCGGACCGGTCACTTCGCTTGCGTTCTGCGATCTGGAACCTGGCTCCCGCGATGAAGGCATTCTATTGACAGGTTCGTGGGACAAGGTGAGCCACATCTATTCATCCCAGCTGAAAGCATGAATGAACGTACTTCGCAGACCATCAAGGCCTGGAATACGGAGGTACGCGCTATGAACCTACCGTTATCCTTAGACTCACATGAATAGACCGGCGAACTCCTCTCGACGACTCTTGCACACGAAGACTTTGTGAAGTCGCTGCATGCCATCCCGTCCAAAAACCTTCTCGTGTCTGGAAGTTCGGATAAGGCTGTACGCTTTTGGTATGTCTATCGTCGCTCGACGCACGCTAGCTTTACTGATGCCCACTCGAAGGGATCTCTCATCGGCGTCTTCGTCGTCGCCTCTCAAAGCGGTTGGCTCGTTATCATCTCACCGCCGACCCGTCGAGGCCCTTGCTTCGCATGTTGCGCCCAACGGCGACGTAATCCTATTCACATCTGACAGCGCGGGACTCATCAATGCCTGGTCTCTGCGATACGAAGGAGACATCTGGCGTGCAACACTTTTGCCTGATGGAGAAATGCGGCATCATCGTACGGGAGTGACGGAGATGGCGTATGGAGATGGGCATCTGTGGTCTTGTAAGTTTACGTCTATATTCGTTCATATGCATCGTGCTGATTGGAGTAGCGAGCTCGGATGAGACCGTACAGGTAGTGCGCTATCCTCTTCCGGTACCGCCCCCCGTTACCAAGAAAGCCAAACCAATACCTCCAATTACTCTTCCGACGCAATCAAAAGCACTCCTTCCTCTTCCGCTCGTGCCCTCCCTTTCGGCCGACGCCGATGCGTTCCCGTATCTTCTAGCTGCGTCTGGCGATGCCATTCGAGTATACGACATTAGTGAACCCGACACCCCGGAACTATTGAGAGAGGTCGAGGGGCATTGGCATGATGTCACACGTATGCGGGTGTGGCTCAGAAACGAGGGGGGCAAAGGGAAGAGCGTCTGGATTGTCAGTGCTGGACTTGACAGGACGCTGAGGAGATGGAAACTCTCTGGTGAGCTTGATTGTTATGCCGGCGCTGCGCGCGAAACGCTTACACCTACGGCAGACATTGTGGTACCAGTCCCCAAGACCGTAGAGGCAGTCCCCCCACCCGCAGCTGCGAAAGCGGAGAACGGACTGACAGAAGAGGAGGAACGGGAGCTCGCGGAACTTATGGGCGACGATGACTGATGGATACCCTTTTCTCGTCGCCGAATGTTGAAAGTGACCTGCATAGTACGTCAGATAGGCGCGAACTCAGCCTCAAACCGTTGCTTCTCAAACGCGTGACATCACGCGGCAGTCACAGGAACCCTGCTTCGCCTGAAGAGGGGTGTAGTGTACTAAGTACAGAACAAGCCATCTCCGCTCAGA
Organism: Peniophora sp. CBMAI 1063; assembly: GCA_900536885.1. NCBI lineage: Eukaryota > Fungi > Basidiomycota > Agaricomycetes > Russulales > Peniophoraceae > Peniophora > Peniophora sp. CBMAI 1063. The sequence goes on along the minus strand of UWZB01000819.1, from coordinate 10,342 downwards.
TCGGCCTCAGAAGATCAACCCTGGCTCAGTATCGCGGGAGGTGGCGACGAGCTGCGATCTATTCAGACTTCAGGTTAGCTTCCCGCCCGAATCATGCAGGAAGAATCCCGGCATACGCTGTTTTCGGCTTAGTGCCCGGTCTACATGGGGTCAGCGAGCCTGTGAGCCCAAATGAGCCTTTCGCGGTGAGTAGCAGAACACTGGGCTTCTTGGCATCTGTGGCGTCTGAGAAGACTAAGCGGGACTGATCGCGCGTCCTCCGCCCTCGACTACGAACGGTGGTCCGATTGCTCGCTGATTGGATCCTGTAAACTCAACCCAGTGCGCAACGCTAGGCAGAGGTTGAAGGCATATTGCATTCCCAATTTGACTGATTGTACAGAACTGACCCCTCCATGCCACGGGTAAGACCATAACCGTTCAAGTATGCTCACATCACAAACTGCATCGCATTGCACTAATCAGGTCAAGTCAAAGATGAGCACATCTCGCTTATATTTCCAGTACAAGGGATACCCTACAATGCGTGAGCGTCCGCCGGCCGGAGCTTCATTGATACCGACTGCTCATCGCACTTAAATAGCGGTCACAGCACGTCGATGTTCTGTAGGCATTCGTTTACCCATCCTCCACCTAGTTCAACCTTCATCCCAGTACGCTTCCCTTTCCCTCCGCAACGCGCTCCCTCTCTAACGCGCGAATCTCCCAGCACATACCCGTCTACTATCATGTCCGGCAACGACTCGAAGTGCGGCTGCACCTCTACGTATGTGACCTTCACGTCGACGTATAAGCGCTTGAAATGACTGTCGTGTAGCTGCGGATGCAAGGCCGGCGAGTGCAAGTGCTGAGCGCGTCACTATCTGGCCTCTCTGTCTATGACTCGTATGTTATTTCGTGCTGGGCCATCGTTGCCAGCGGGGTTTGGGTCGCATTGTCGTCGTTGGGTCAAGATGCTGTCGTGTTGTTGAGCGGCTTCATGTTGTCGTTGATGTTGTTGTAGCCGTCGAATCGCTGTCGTACCTACACAAATTATGCCTGAGTTGGAGCGACTATATCCCGCTGCGTGAGATAAGCCTATTAGAACAGATAGCAGGCCGCGCAGTGCGGGGGTAGGATTCTCGAAAATAGACGTCGACGCGTGACATAACGCGACAGTCACTGGCGCTGATCACTGGGCCGCCGCTCGCTGGATACGCGTATCGGCGCCGGCCGGCCAGTCGTATGTGGACCACGAAGTTGGCGTCGGAGGCATCGGAGCTGAAGGAAGGGAGTACGCTACGCAGCCAGGGGCCTGCGAAGTCTGAGAGCATATCGGGGCCGAGAAGGTGAGTATACAATGTGCTTTCGGTCAGCTGCGCAATATGAGATATGGGTCATGAGCGACTCTATCCCATACATGTATAGGCCGTGGCTACTTGAATGTGCTCTTCTCTCACAAGGAAGAGCGTCATACGGGAGTCCGGGCTTATGTTTCACATTGTGCTCTTTTGTCGATAGATGTAATACGGAATCTCTGAGTCGACTACACTAGTCGGAAGATCCTACTCAGCGACATCCGTGAAGCGACGTTCATCATTCATACTGCTATGCGAGCTGATACTGGCGTTGTATCATCCAAAAATAAACAGAAGCATACCGTAATGGCCGCTATGCAACGAGGAGTAAGCGTCAAAGAAGAACCATGGAGCATGCATACGATCAGATTACTGGAGTAGAGGGCGCAATGTGGCAACGGCTATCGCGCAGCAAGAGTCGTCAGGAGGCTCGCTGTATGCTAGCACGTTCAGCACTAGCCTGAGCATAAAACCAAATGCAGATCGCCGTTATCTCTGGTAGCATGTCAGCCGAGGCGATAATCGATGAACGTGACAAATTCGATTGAATCTCTGCGAGCGGCCGACAAAGGTCGTAGCAAGCACTTGTGCCTTCCTGGCTTCCTGCCCCTGCTGCACTGCCTCGAACGGGAACCCGCACTCCTTTCGATCAGGCGTGGTGGAAGACCCTGCGCTTCTCACACCGTAACGGCGGAGACCGTGCGGCGTGCGGCATGTGCAGAAGGCCGGCCCAACTCGTCACGTTCGAGACCGGAGCTTTCCAGATATCGATCGCTCGGCAGGCGCAGGCGATGCCGGTGGGATAAAAGCTGCTGCAGCGCGTCTGGAATTTGCAGGCTCTCGTCTCCCCACTAACCAACACAACTACCAACCCAGTGAGCGCGCACCTATGATCACCTGAGCGTCGCTGATGCGGATGCATTTCAGCAACCAACCTATCGCTATCATGTCCAGCAACGCTTGCGGATCTTCGTCGTGCGGCTGCGGCTCTTCGTACGTGCTCTTGCGCAATCGTAGAAGCGCATAGGCTGACCGCCGTCACAGCTGCCAGTGCAAGCCCGGCGAGTGCAAGTGCTGAACGGACCGATGCATGTCATCCTACCTTGATCCATCTGTACCTCTGTATCATGTCGTTGTACGATGATTGAGACTCGGCCAATATAAGCAGATCTCCTCTGAGATACATCCGTGTGATGAAAGATACAACTCGATTGAGTGATAAGTATTGTACAAGCGGGTGATCCCTCCGCTCCGTGCGCGTTAGGCAGACAAGTTTGCCGCTGCGCCATTATCAGTACATGTTGGTCAAAGAAGGCCCTCCTTACACACCTAGGTCGCGATATCTCTGTCGTCTCATCGGGTCCTGCGCCTCCAGTTGCTCCAAGAGAGACTTGCACTCCGCACGTAATGTTCGCGCACGGTCTTCTCCCAGAGTCCTCGAGTGAGCGCGCACCATCAGCTGCTTGTAATGTACCAAGCTCTCCATGCACCCTGACGAGCGATCAGCGCCAGCTCCATCGGATGCACCACTCGTAACGCACACTTGCTATCCGGCTGTTCTTGCAGCAGTTCTTGGATCCCTTCTATCTCCTTCTCCAAAAGCTCCTTGTCCTTCCCGTCTCCGAGCAACCAGCGATGGTATAACCATACACTCTGATCCTCCGGCGTGGTCCACATTGCATTCTGAACGAGTGTAAGCTCGTCACGTAGACTCTTTGCGCGGTCGAGCTTTCCGCTCTCCCATAGCGCAGGGAGCACTTTGGTGCGCTGATGCCAGGCGCTAAAGTTGGAGAAGGACGCCTCGATCTTGCGTGTGGTGTATGCGAGCTCAGATGCGTCCGAACGCTTCACAGGCATGCCAGCAAGAACGTATCGGCGATAATCCCAAGCATGAACTGTGGTACATAAGTACAAGATTGGGGACAGATATGGAGACCGAACGTACAATTCCGCGCATCCGCCTCGAGCATCTTCTCGACGATCAGCAACTCTCGACCCCAGTGCGCTTTGCGCCAACCGTCCTTGTCGCCCTCCTCGCCATCACCGCCCTCTGGAATATTCTCCAAGCACCATCGTCTGTGATTCCATATCCAATACACCTTCGGGTGCTTCTTGAGCGCGGCGAACGTTAGGGCCAGCTCGTCTGAGAGAAGCTCGTTGATCGCCTTGGGATCACTGTTAGTTCTTAGTGAACATGATGAAATATGACAATCGGACGGAAGCACCTTTGAGGAAAAACTCCGTTCAGGAGGATGTGGCGCCTGTAGTTCCATACGGTATAGAACTCGGGATTCGGAGCCGGTCCAGTGCTTAGCATTCGTGTGGTTAGGTCGAATGCTTCACGACTGTGGTCGCCTGCCTTCTTCTATGATCATAGCCAGAGTCAGAAGTTTGCATCGCGTAGGTACGAAATGGGGAGCGTACTCGTGAAAGGATATCATCCGAGAGAGTCTGGTATGCATCGAGCTTGGCCTGCTCCTTCGCTCGCCGCGCCTCGCGCGCATCAGCCGTCTCGCGTGTACGACGCACTCCGTGCTGCAGTTCTCCGTCAGATAATGCGCAGACGTAAGACGGGTCATCCAACCATGTTGGGATTGTATCGTGGTGACGGTCGGGAGTAACTGCCACAACCAGCGGACCAGTCGCGTCGCGACTGGAAGGGTTTGTTCACGCGGTGTCGCCCCGGCGGCATTTCTTCTGAGAACACAAATACGTGGGTACATTCCGGGTGCATTCCGTTACTACACATACATAGAGAAGTGGAATACAGCACAAGACGATATGCTTATGCATCCTTGCATGGCTTGACTTTCAAGCCCATCCAGACGCCGGGATGCCCATCCGCCATGGGAAGCATGAGCGAAGCCGGTCTGCGTCTGATGACGTTCTCTTGAGTTTGCGGTGGCAAGCCGAATTCAAAGTGGTCCATGAGAACTGCGGCAATAGCCTGCATCTCAAGCACCGAGAACTTCCACCCTGTGAAGGTGTAAGATATGGCAGCTAACTGAATAGCGGCGGCGAGACTGACCTATACAGCCTCGAATGCCGGCGGCTAAGAAGTGAGGCGTTCAGAACGAGAACCGACGTCAAGGGCAATACGCAACGTACAGAATGTCAGTGTATTGGCGTAGAGACCCACACCAGCTTGGCCGTTCTTCCGGATAGCCATGAATCGTCCTGGATTCCAAGCATTGGCGTCTTCGCCCCACACGGCTGGATTCCTATATCATGCCAAAGTTTGTGTTCATCCTCAGCGTCACTCTCGGGCAGAATGGTGATGTACCGATTGTACATAGAGATTGATACGTCGATGTTCTGCCCTTCCCGAACCGGAATGGAGGTAATCTGTTTTCCGGACTTTGTGATGATCGGCGTTTCGAGCGGTAACACATCGTCTTGCCCTGCGATGCGGAAGATACTCCCCGCGACAGGGTGCAGTCTGATCGCCTCCTTGAGCGTGGCCTGCATGATCGACATGCCCTCGAGATCGCCGATGGAGAACTCCTCTTCGCCACGCTCTGTGAGCTTACGTCGGACTTCACGAACCTCGTCACGCACGCGTGACTGCCACTCCGGATGTTGAGAGAGCTCCCATAGCCACCATGAGAGCGAGAGCGCAGTTGTATCCTATGAGCGAAGTTAGGCGATGCGACGATCTTCCAGACAGAGAGACACTGGACATACATGACCCGCTAGGAGAAGGACGCTACAGTTGAGACGATCAGTGACGGAGCGGAGGGAGGTCGTCGAATACGCACGATATTTGATCTACAACTTCATGGTCGCTGAGCTTGGACCCAGCATCATCTGCCTCATTTGCGCGTAGTAATACATGCATGATATTCTTACTGACGCCTTCCGGGTTGATCTGCGTCTGAGCGATCATCTTGCGGCCGAAGGTGCGCATGAAGTCGAGGTAACCCCGAAAGCGCCGGTATTCACGGCTGGGAAAGTAGCGTAGATAATAGAGCACCTCAGTTGGGAAGTACTTCCACAATGAGCGGAACACCAAGTTCCAGCGGTGCGGATACAGCGTAGAGTCGATACTGGTATCTTGAGTATCAGCTTGGTCATAAGATCCACCAAGCGCAGACGCACAAGAGATTCTCATATATCTTGGATAGATCGCTGCTTTTGCCGTCCAGTGATCCATATAGAAAACCAAAGCCCGCTGCGTTCCGAACGTTAGACGCACACCCAAGCTAAATAAGCGCATCATGACCTCACCGTCACCGATCACGTCTAGCGTTGTACGTGACAGCCACTTATGGATATTGATGACGATCTCATCTTCATCGGCAGGGCCGAGCTCTTCAATCTTCAACTTCTGAACGAGCTGAAACAATGCCATTTCGAGCACAACCGTAAGAGGGGACGCCTTAGACATACCGCTCTTGCATAGTGTAAGAATAAGGGGACGAATGACTTGAGCTGGGGCGAGGAGAACGCTGGCTTCATGATGTTTCTTTGTCGCCGATGCTGGTCACCTAGACGCACTTGTTCATAACACTCGTCGACCAGAATGCGATCCACTCACCATGGGCCCAAACAAGACCCTCTCCAAACATCATGCGGATCTCCGCGCGTGCATCTTGTCGCCTAGGGTAACGGTATCCAGATGTCTGCAGTACGTAGTGCAGGGCTTTCGGATCGGCAAGCATGAGGTTCTCCTCCTGCAACTATTTGTGAATGGAAGACCACAGGAAGATGGGCACATGAACGCACTCCTAGGGGGCCATGGACCTTCCATGCACCGCCGTATTCGCATAGCCACGGATACTCTGCGTCCCCAGCCTCGGCTTGGTATCTTATGTCGCCTTGATTGCCTGGATGTGTGTAAGCCTAATGGTTTCCGTGGCGTGGACTTGAACGTACCTAGCCAGAACGACGAGCGCTGAGGACCACGGATATCATGGAGCGCTCGCTTCGGGCGGTGTAGAGCGAGTGACAGAACGAGTGCAAACGCAATGCCAGCAAGGAGGTACAGTTGAGGGACGTTGAGTGATTCCATCGTTCCGATGCTCGCCTATTTGAGCCTCTGGCTTCGAGCACTGAGACCACCCTCTTTATAAGTACCCTCCGGATAGTACTCGCAGCAAGCCCATCAGTGTTCCAAGAACAACACCAATTATGAGATGTTTGGTCGAAGTACCAGAACGGATACTTTGGCTATCCTGTGAAGGCAAAGGACCGTCGGTACGCGCATGCTCCCGCTGCCCGATGGAACACTCGACCTGAGGTTGGGCGCGAGCGCAAGCCACTGTCGTGATTGCGACGGCCGAGGCAGGCTTCTACGCTCCATAAAGCGTCTCATGAGGAGGGGAAGCCTGGGCAAGAATGATGCCAGGTCGAGTAAAATCATGACGATATCAGTAATTGCGGTCATGCTTTGGTGTACTGGCGGCCTGTAAAGGCCGACTTAGGTCCCTGGACCGGGTCGGTATCGCAGGAGGCCAGCGCGTATCTTTTCAGAAGGGCTGCAAAATCTGGTTTGGATTGGAGATATGGCGTGAGGCAAGAGCTGCGCGCCATCGAGGTGAGAGTAGAGTGACTGATCTGGGGATTCTGGGCGAACGTGAGCGGCGAATTGGCCGGTAACTTCGGGCCGGCGCACTCGGCAATATGCGGGATCCCGAACGAAGAGCAGAGGGTTCGCTCGCCCGACGCGGTACTCCCCCCTCGCTCTGATTCTATGCCTCCGCTTGCAATCGACGGGAGCTCGGATACAATCACTGGGTCCCACCTGTTACTCAGGAATATAAAGTGTCAATGACTCAAGTGCCGTCCATGTCCAAGGCACATGCGATTCACCAGTTGGGACTCATGGGCGCAAGAGGTTGAGCGGCTGGCTGAGTGCCACCATGCGGAGGAAACTGGAACGGATTGGCCGGTACGTACGCCTAGGCGCGATATATCAAAACTGTCTCACTGTGAATACGAGCTTACGACGAACCTACAGGCTACGCATTCATCGATGTCACCCCACTACGATACTACAATACATAGCATAGCAGTACAAGACCTCATAATACACAATCCTACTTTGATGGAAACTCAAGACTCCTCGCACTGCTTGACCTTCAATCCCATCCAGATACCGGGATGGCCATCCGCCATGGGCGCCATAAGCCCAGATGGTCTGCGCCTGATGAGGTTATCCTCGGTCTGAGGCGGGAGGTTGAATTCGAAGTTCTCGATGAGCGTCGCAGCGATGGCCTGCATCTCGAGTACCGAGAAACGCCAGCCTGCATGGACTGTCAGCTCTGAAGTAACAGGTTGTCGTGAACCGATAGCCCTTACCTATACAGCTGCGGACTCCGGCAGCTGGTGAAGGTTGATCGTCAGGAGACCGAAAGGAGGCGAGGATAATATCACGTACAGAAGGTGAGAAGATTGGCGTAAACCCCTACCGACGTTTGACTAGCCTTATTGATGTTCATGAACCTTTCCGGGTTCCAGATATCGGCGTCCTCTCCCCACACGACCGGGTTACTGCGCGAAGAACGGCATTAGCGTCGATCTGACCGTTCGCTTGATGCACCACTCAACGCACCGATTGTACATGGCGATGGATATGTCGATGTTCTGCCCTTTACGGATGGGAATGGTCGAAATCTGTTGGCCCGATGTGGTCGTGATAGGTGTTAATAATGGTATCACGTCGTCTTGTCCTGCGACGCGAACGAGACCCCACACGATGGGGTTCAGTCTGACAGCCTCCTTCAGCGTGGCATGCATGACCGACATGCCCTCGAGGTCGCCGATGGAGAACTCGCCGTCGCCACGCTCAGTCAAGTTGCGGCGCACGGCGCGCACCTCCTCGCGAACGCGAGATTGCCACTCCGGATGTTTGCTCAGCTCCCAAAGCCACCAGGTGAGAGACAGTGCGGTTGTGTCCTGTACGTGTCTGACTGAGCATCTGGTTCTTCCGAGCAGTGGGAACACTTACATGACCTGCTAAAAGGAGCACACTATACGGATGAGAATGAGGGACCAACATGCAGACGATATGAAGTCAGCTTACGAAATCTGGTCGACAACCTCGCTGTCGCTCAGCTTCAATCTCGACTCTTCTGACTCATTCGCGCGCAGCAATACACTCATGATATCCTTCCCAGCCCCCTTGGTGTCAACTTGGGTCTGATTGATCATCTTACGTCCATAGACGCGCATGAAGTCCAAGTAATGCCGGAAGCGACGATACTCGCGACCAGGCAGATAGCGCAAGAACCACAAGGCGTCCGAGGGGAAATACTTCCAGAAGGAACGGAAGACGATGTTCCAGCGATGCGGGTACAGCGTAGAGTCGATGCTGGCACAAGGTTCAACGACATGCATGGAGCTCGACGAGCAGCAAACGAAACGTACAAAAGGTTGTCGTAAACACTCGACAATTCGCTGCTTTTGCCGTCCAGCGATCCGAACTCAAAGCCAAAGCCCGCTAGATCAGTAGAATGAGGACAGCATCGTCATGTCAGTGCAGGATCGGTTCCTACCATCCCCTATAATATCGAGCGTCGTCCGCGACAGCCATTTGTGCACATTGAACATGGCTTCGCCACCAGGTGCCGAAGCAATCTCTTCGTCTTTCCATTTCTGAACGACCTAAACATGATGTTAATAGACACTTAGGTCTACGGCCGCCACAAACATTACCTTGTTCGCGTAACGCAAGAAGAGGGGGATGAAGGACTTGAGCTGCGGCACAGAGAATGCGGGGTTCATGATCTTTCTTTGTCGTTGGTGTTGATCGCCTGCGCGTGTCGCGCTCGTAAGTCGCTACACCTGCGTAGTCGTGTTACGCTTGACTCACCATCAGCCCAGACGATCCCCTCTCCGAAGAGCATCCGTATGTCGGCTCTAGCATCTTCGCGTTTGGGGAAACGATAACCAGACGTCTGTAGAACGTATTGCAGCGCTTTGGGATCTGCGAGCATGAGATGCTCTCCCTGAGTTGGATGAGCTTCGCAAGAAGATGATGGATGTATAGGGCATGCGCACTCCGAGTGGTCCATGAACCTTCCATGCTCCCCCATACTCGTGTAGCCATGGAGACTCGACATCGCCCGTTTCTTCCTGGTATCGTATATCGCCCTGATTACCTGGACACATCTGCGTGAGTCACCTACGCGCGTACGGTTTGTGCATTGCATATTCACCCAACCAAAAGGATGAGCGTTCAGGACCGCGGATGGTCTTGAGAGTCCTTCGAGAACGTCGAAGTGCGGCCGCAAGAGCGAGGGAAAGCGTCACTCCGACGAGGAAATAGAGCTGAGAGACGACTGGGAACGACATTAGAGATCACCTCTTGTTTACGCAGCGGAAAGTTCTCCTTTATAGAACACAAAGATTATGTACAGGTAGTGTGTCAACGGGCCCGTACAACTCTGACGGCCCGCTGGTTTACCGTATGAGAAAGTGCCCACTGCGGTCACTGTACCCAGCCTGTGAAGCAGAGAAGCCACCGGCGCGTGGAGACTCCTCCTTCTACTCACGCATGGATCCAGATGATGCGACCGACGCGATATTGTTTCCATCGAAGGATAAGGCCGCGAACGACGTGACACGGGAAAGGAAAGCAGGAGGCTCGAAAGAGTAGAAAGACCATCACGCGAGTCGGTGTCCCTCCGGATCCAACAATGCCGATCTTCCATCGTCAGCTGGAGCGAATAGTTCGCTCAGGGCTCATTGACCTGTTAGGTAGTACAGAGCCCAGTCGGCACAGGATCTTCTGGTCATGACTGTGTCGAAAGTGGTCTTGAGACACGGATGGCCTTTGAGAAGATCGTGAAAAGGTCTCTGATACAGCAGTACAGGTAATTTCCAAGGACGTTTAAAAGCAGTACGCCTGCATCTCATTCGACTGTCTCGGTATCAGATAAAGTGTGATATGCTGTCTGGGAGCTTGGTACCTTCGAGGTCGAAGACAAGGTGCGGTAGCGCTAGGTCGCGCCCACCCGTCCGTGATGCTAAAAAATGAAGATAAGAATGGGATCAGACGGGTT